>DWLH01001290.1:0-13485 GCA_018249795.1 Heliconius telesiphe telesiphe
CGTCATAAAATGCTTTTGCTGAATTATTTATGTAACACATACTTACTAATCAGTTTGTTATTTCTTTCAAGTCTCACCCTTTATTGTGCTTTTAGGGTAAGTATTATAATATTAATTCATTTCTAAAAACCCTGATGATTTTCAATTTTGTAATTTTTTTGTATCATAGTTATGCTTTATCTATCTATCTATCTATTTCTAAAATCCAGTTTAACGGATAATCGAGTGCTACAAACTTGAATATCTTTTTCTTATTTTCATTCATTTTCAATAGATTCCACTTGATGGTTATACATTTAATAACATGGACCTGTTTGCTAACAGTTTACCATGTGCCGAGGCGTATCCGAAGGGGAGTTGACCCGTTCGATGCTCACAAGGCGTGGCAAGACCATCTCGACAGGCTGGCCGCCATCGACCGCTTGTATCCCTCTCGCTACGGTCTCTACCTGAAAGACAGGGCCTACCCCATCACCGACCTTAGCGCCCCCATCAGCGACCCTCTTCAACCTAAGAGCCTTAAAGGCATCGAGTATGAACCCGACAACAAACCTCACTGGGGATCAGGTAAATTCTAAACCTATATGCACGGTAGAATAAGCTAGGTTAAAAAATACCAAGATTGATCCATTCGATTTTTATTTTTAATAATCTGTGCTATTATTTAAAAACTCTATACATTAGCGGCTAGATGAGTCTTTTGGGTGTCTCAAAAAGGCTGATTGTTATTTATAAAGTAAGAATGGTCAAAACTTGGTAATCGAGCTGGTCCACGTTATAAACTAAGTAGAAAAAATTCTTACCCTATGAATTCTTACAAGACCTTTAACACATATATGAGTATATCTAACTGGGTATTTTTACTTATGTTGATCACGTGGATTCAGGTTATTGCCAAATAAACATCACTCACTATTAGATTCAATATACATTGAACCTTATAATCGTGAGGAACTAGCGATAAAAACTCCATCATATAAGAAAGTTTTAAGTTTGTATAAGATCGTGTACCTTATCAATAATATTATACAAATTTAAAATTTATTATGTAATTTTTGTAATCAAATTTCATATTTAATTCTGTGTATGTTATTCGAATCCACTTAAGTTGTTTCTGTTATTTTCAAAAAAATTCAAAATTTTGTATATAAAAATGTTATATTATGTATATGGTACCGACATCTTATTTGAAATATAAATTGATTTTATATGACTCATTGTTAATCAAGACATCACATCTAATTAGAATAGGATTCTAATCTTATTATGTAATTATATTGTTACACCGTACTTTATAAATAGTACAAAACGAATACATGAACTAACCAATTCATATTTTTCTATTAAAATATAAAAGATCAATCCGTGTTTTGATTTTGTAGCGTAGTTCCTCCCTCTCATTTTTAGATTGGAAATTCAAAAAATATATCAAAAAAAAAATTTTTTTTGTAAGTAATTGGTGCATACATAACTCTCATTCAGCATATTATGCATGAGCTGCATTGTATATAGCGCAAGCACTCACTGGAATGTTCACTATTAATAGTTCGCTACTCATCTAAGTGAACACTACACTCTTTTGTGATTGATTGGAAATTGAAGTAAATACCACGCTTAGTCTTGAATTTTTGCGTGGTACTCACTGTGAGGTTTACCGTGAAGGAGCGTGGCCGTCGAAGATTTCGGACGTATTCAATAAGGACCCATTTTTTGCTGATGCTGAAAAATGGGCCGGCTTTGACCGCTCGCTCCGAGGGAAATCCCCTACGCCCGTGAAGCCGAGGATTAGTCCACCCAGAGATTGTGAGATTGCATTCGATGCCGACGGTAAGGGCAACAGATATCATGTCTAAAATTTAAAGACTACCCTTCTTGTTGACTTGATAATTGTTAATTTTTGAGGATTTTTTAAGTCCAATTAGGACAATACTTTAAACTGTCTTCACTCCAGCACTTATAGTATAATTAACGTAGAACGATGTTTTGAATAAAATAAACTTTTCCTAATTTTTTCTATATATGTTTGTCGAATAAGTAATCAGGACGTTCTTATTCACAAAATTCTTACATGTAGTGTTGAACTTTGAGTGTATTTGTTATCTTAATCTAGTTATTAATAAACAATTCATATGAATATTTTCATCTTACTAATCCTATCACTTAAAGTTAAATTCTATAAAATCACCTCATCATTATATTATAAATTTTTCACTGTTTATATATTTTATAAAACTAATAGTTTTACTCACAGCACGTGTGTTTGTAAATATTCTTTAGATTATGATAACTTTAAGAAAGAAATGAACATGTACAAACAATTAAAATTTGATATTTATATAGTGTATCTATATAATCTAGAGAATATTATACTAAAAAAATATATTATATTTCCTTACTTTAACATAATATTATATCAAATTAGTTTAATTATCACTCCTAGACTTAGAAATTATTTAATATAAAAATCAACTTTTTACATATAATAATCATTAACGTTTATAATATGTGTGTATTTAAGTATGTTACGTACATATATTTGTGGCATATTTCTTAATTGCTCTATTGCGTGTGTAGGTGTTAAATATGAATGTGAGGAAGCTTTTTTTAACAGTAGATTGCTAACGCTTGAAGTGCAGGAGCGAACACGAAACCCGTTCGTGTCTGTTGCCTCGGCATTAACCTTTGTGACATGTAGGTGCACCACTGTACAACGCGGGAGGACTGCGGCGTAGACCCTGGGCCGACATTTTCAACCCCAGCCCATCCTTGCCTATCTCGGCGATCACTCGGGACCCCTTCTGGTACGACTGGCCGGAGCTGAGACCCATGGCTCGATGGGATCGCAGCCCCTCCTACATCAGAGACTCGTATCTCTCGCCCGTCAAACGCACCTTCCTCTGGGACAAGCACCCGATCAGGCCTTTAGGTTAGTGCCTCGCTGTACATATGCGCCTTCTTTGCCAACCTATAATAATTGGCCTGTCTTCTTATCAACGACAAATCTTTTCAATATATTTTCTAACAAGATAACGAGTGCTAATTGTGAATCTCTGGTCACGGCAGATCTAATGGTCTACGACAGGTTCACAGTGGACGATTTAAGCAAGACTTTACCCTTCGTTCGTAGTTTGTAATACAGGCATCAGGTACCTCCTCGATGGGTAATAAGAATATTTTTAAGCAGCTCGAATACGTGTTTTTAATAGTTTCCTTCTCTGTTAACGTTTTGGACGATGATATTGTGTATGTGCTATATGTATTGTGTGTCTTCTATATATGTATAAGTAACACTTATAGTTTACTGAGAATATTCCTATTTGCTCCTGTTCATATAGTCCCTCGTTATTTCTCAATTATGTTTTTAGTAGGTATATACCATATTGTTACTAACAAGTTTATTAAAATGTAGTACTGTTTATATAGAACATTAAACAGTCAAATGTAATGTAGGTACCTATTATACTTATTACACCCAGTATTTAGATTATTTAATGAAAGTTTCGGTAAAGCATGACCATGTAGGTATGGTATGGTAAAACGTGTGTTTTTTTTATATTATATAAACAAGTATCTAAAAGATAATAATAAAGTATGTGTAACTTATAACATATTTTAAAATAATTATGATGAGTCATATTCTTATATCTATAATATAATAGTGTTATACTGCGTTATAACTAAACAAAATAGAAAAGAAACTAACCTGTTTTAATTCTTTTTCAGCTGCTGCGTTTTAAAGGGCTAGACATCGACCCTCTCTACATTTAAGTTATTTTTTACAGCAACATTTATCTTATAATTCTTGACTATGTTACAATAGTGTTCATCAATAATAGATATAATAAACATTATATATATCATCGGGTTTTAAAGTTTCAAGATCTCAAAGACTGCATAACATAGTCACTGCCACGGAAATGAACTTTGTTACAATAAATTTGTTTTTATTATAAATACTATTTTTATGTACGATAAAATATATTTAAAAAAAGAATAAAATACAAAAACACAAACTTATAATTTTATTTTTACCTTTAAATTAATTATAATTGATCCGTAAATTAATTAATTATAATTGATCTGTATAAATAATAAATAATAAATTAATTATAATTGATCTGTATAAATTATGTGATAAAATGGAGATCAATTTCTATAATAAGTATACAATGGATTGCCTAATAGAGTCTTCTTTGCATAAATCTGTTTTTATAATCTTTACTATTTAAATTAAATACAATATGTAAATAAGAAGCGAAAATTTCAATTAATAATTCAAGACCAGTTGTAGCGCAGGGGCACTAACTTGTCACTGTAAATATTATTATTTACATTTCCCCGCCCTGGTAACGAGGCAAACTGTGGCGTTGAGTTCCGTCGCTCTACACGTAATGCCTCGAGAATTCGGCGTAAAGTGGTGAACGGAAGTGTCTTAAATTATTTATTACATATATACAGTGGAACCGACTTAATAAGTACGATCATGATTCAAACTAAAAGTTCAACAATGTTCTATTTGAATATTCGCCAACCATTCACAGCCAGTCACAGGACTAGAGTTGCTGCACCAGTTTGTATATGACATAAATTTTAACAAAGCAATCAGCAGCTAACCAAATTCTTTTCAAACTACCCCTGAAGTGTATCCTTTCTAATAAAACAAGAATTATAAAAATCGGTTCACCCAATCAAAAGTTCTGAGGTAACAAATTGTTCCAATAATCTTCTTTCTACGTTAACACGCGTCTTTACTTTGGCCCTTTGTTGATATAGTTTAACACTGTAACATTTTTTTGTTCTATAAAAGGCTTAAGAATATTGTAGCTGGCAATATTAAGCCAAAATGCTGCCATCCACCTTATTATTTCATAATGTTTGACATTGACGCTTCGAGCTTGTATTGTTAATCTGTCAAACTTACTGTTAAAGGTATATTTTGAAAGGAAGTTCGTTACAAAACAAAAACAATAATTTTCTATATATATTTATACTAATAGTAATAGGTTTAACGATACAAGGAATAATATTAATAAACAAAAATTACTAGCACATTCTTCGACGTTTTTATATATTTATAATGGGTGAAACTGAAGATCAAGTAAATGACGCTACAATAAGTAGTCCAGAAATAACTTTTGACAATTTGACTATATTAAAAGAATTTAGCAATATAGCTAATCTTGTCAGGTAAATATATATTTATCTTACGACTATATACTATCAAATTACAGCCATAGGTATCCCTATTTTTCTAGAGTATAAGAGATTTTTCTCGTACTTTAAATATTAACGTTGCTTTGGAAAAGTGCAAAGTTCGTGTTAAGCGGAATGGACCGTCTTACTTTTTGCTCTAGCTATCATTAAACTTGACGTAACTTTGAGATATAACTACGTTGATTTGCAACCTAATTTCAGTCAATTGATACAGTTTGTATTATAAAAATCTTAATAAATCAGCTTTATGCTGTATCCTGCAAACACACACAGCAGGGTAGGCAGAGTGAACCTGGTGTTAGGACATTCCGTTCCCCACTTTCCGCCGAATTTTGGGCATTGCGTGTTGAGTGGCGGAACTCAACGACGCGCTATGCCTCCACACCAGAGCGAAAAACTAAAACATATAAATATTTCTCTCGAGTGGGCATCAAACCCACAACCAGTCGAGTTTACAGACACACTATCACTATGTTCATATATACCATTACTTTGTATATGTGAAAGTAATTCTGACTTATGTCTTAGTTTGTTAAAATTAGATTGATACAGTAATTTAAATTTTAAATTAAAATATATATATTAGTAAATGGCAATTATTGTTACTAGTTTTGTTTATAGTCCTTATAATTTTTCAAAATGTTATACACCTGCACTAACATACTAAAACTAAGTAAGCTGCTTGATATTAGCTTAAAAGACTTACAGTGGCTTATTATTCTAGAAATGAAGATTTGCTCGAGACAGTTCCAAAAGCTAAGTTAAGAAGAGTCAAATGGGTTCCGATGTTTAATTGCTTAAAGCAAGGTATATTTGATGAAATGGTACAAGAAATTACTTCTATGTGGGAATTTGAGAATATGCCTGAAAAATTTGAAGAATTGGAAAAACAGAAAGAAAAATTTTCAGAAATTAATCCTGATAATATTGCTTGGTAACTTATATTGATTATTTTATAAATAATAATTAATTTGCTGGACTCTTTTTTTTTTTTAAGTAGATTTGATTTTGTTCAACTATACCAGAAAATATAAATAATATTTTCTGACATTTAAAAAAACCAAGCAATTTAGAATCTTACTTTTAATAATAATAACTCTGTTGTATACACAAGAAACAACACAGAAATACAATAAAAAAATATATAAATGAACAAAAGGCGGCCATATTGCATTTAAAATGATATATATATGTATATATATATATATACACACAGTGACAAAATGTTTTTTTATAGTAGTGTTACATGTTATAAAGAAAAACAAAAAATGAAAAATATCATTTTCAAGTAACAAAGATAGAAATAGAAATAGTATGACAATAATCCTTATGACTGTCCATGCAAACAGAGTTGCTAGCATAGATCTAGTAAATAGAGACCATATTAAACTTATTTTTTTTGTTTTTTTTAGGAGACCACAACATGATAATGTTAAAAATCATCTACGGGCTTTTGATGTAGCAAACTTAAGAAAACAGAAGATATTATTAGAATCTTTAGCAAAGGAATATGAAGTGAGAGCTAGCAAACTAAAAAAAACTGTAACTGCTAAAAGGGGTTACCTAAAAGCATTACAAATGGATATACAAAAATATCAAAAGAAAAATGAGGAAATTGTTACTCAAATAATGAATAAAATAAAAAATCACGACCATTTAGTTGATTTAATTGAACCAAACAAAATTAATATCGAAGACATAAATTGGGCACGAAAAAAGTTGGATGTATAAGAAATTTTAATACACTAAAATATTGATTAAAATTTTATATTTCAGAAAATTGTACACATGAGAGAAAGTACAACAAAATTTGTAATATCTAGATAGTTTAAAATCAACATCACTTTGAAACTATGTTTTATAGTAGATGAAAAAAGAGAAGATTATCATAATACAGTGTTATACAAACAGGAAAATCTCGAAATCTATCTCGCAACATATCATATGTATTATCTAATAATTTTACAAACAATTAGAACAGTGAAGACTAAATATGAAAAAGCAATGTGATAATCTACAGCTATTTAAGAAATTTATAAAACAAATTTTAAAGTGAAATATGAAAAATAGATTATAACAACACATACATTGTTTCACTACATACATTTATTTACCTGTATATCATAAAAAAATTACAATCTGTATATCTAAAAGAAAATAAAACAAAAATAAAGCTCTTACTTTAAAATAGTAATATTTATTAATGAATATTAATATTTGACATTGTTAACATAGCTAAAAAATAAAATTGTACAATGCAAAATCTGCATATAATTTTCAATATTTTATATAATTATAATATAGCAATTGCACTATTGTTGCGAGGACTACAACGCTTCTACCATCGCTTTACATTATATTGTTTTCGAGACCTATCATTATTTTTGAAGTTAAAGCCTCAAGTAGGGAGATCACGCCAATTCGCCGATAATTTTGAAACTTCTACTTATCCATAATATTAATACTGTGTGCAAAATAAATAATAGTCCACTGGGCTTGTTTAAGTTTGCTCCTTGAGCAAAGTGTGATTGCAATGGAGTCCTTTATATTGAACTTGGACACTTATTACCTACTCGGCAAAGGTTGGTATTATGTTTTAGGCCAGCTCTAAAACATAATAAACACATAACACATTACTAGGAGACATGTGATAAATAGACGATATGTTTTTTGAAAACGCACGTCAATAAACTTTACAGAAAACTAGAATTTTCAAATTAACCAATTTCCGTCACTTATACCGAGACCTATATATAATTTACATTTATAGGCACATTAGTTATAGAATAAACAAAGCAATGGTGCTTCCGATCCACTACAACTTCAAAAATATTTAAACATAACTCTCACGTCCAATGCCCGCATCTCTAAGATCGCTAACCTTCAACTTCAATATTAACGAAATAATTTTTCTATAATATCAATAAATCTATAAAACAACAAAGATAATCTGATGAAAGGCTGCCTTACACCGGGACCGGAGAAGCAGGTCACCAGACACAGCCGAAAATTGAAAACTAAATTCATAAATTAATATCACTCATATCTAAAATAAAGTTAAAAATAAGAAGGCACAGGCAATAATAATAATTGATAAATAATTTCAATAACACGTCGTTCAGCTCTGTCTGGTGACCGGTGAGCTCACATGCCAATTCACTACAGTTACTGTGACGTCATTTCTTTTATATAAATGTAATTTTAAATTTTCATATTATTTTATAAATAAATAATAAATCTAAATAATTAATAAATTATAAGTAAAGTTTTAGAATTGAATAAAAAACTTTACTACAAGTAATATATGAAACAACTTCATTTATTTTAAAAACAAGACCTCATTCTGAAGTTTGGTTTTTTTAACAAAAATAATTTAATTCATATACATATATTTAAAAAAAAAAAGAACATAACCGAGTTATCAACAAGAATGAGACCTTTTATGACGTCACATTACACATAAATATATCTGATGTACAATAAATAAAGTGCATTGTCATGTGAAGCAAGGCCTAAGCTGTCCATAAATTACGTCACAAGAATTTCATGATTTTTGATCTCTCTCCTAGTCCCCTGGGTGTGGGTCTGGGTCTCCCCCCCTACCTGGGTGTTACATCAAATATTATGTAATTTTATACCTACAAATCATTAAATGAAAACTGTAGGTTCATAATTGATAATTATGTTTATATAAGAGTGTAAACCTGCTATAAAAAGCAAATACTCAGGAGAGATAAAAAAAAACAATCAATATACGTATATATTTACTAAGATAGCTTAGTTAATGTTTTTACAATTTCGAATGGTATAAAAATGTAAGAGTACCTAACGACGAACAACTGATTTAGCAGGTTTACACTCTAAGCGGACGATGTTATGTTTTGTAATATGATGACACAAAATTTAGGACACCACCCCTTGTCACACTTCCAACAACCTCCTTTATCTTGTGACGTAATTTACGGATCGCCGCTAAGTAATAACTATAGTAGTGGGTTCGATTAAATTATTTGTAGCATCTCACTGCGCAGCACACTGGATCCCGAACGTCAGTTATTTCTTCTTGGGGGGCGATCTTTGGGGAGTTGCCGGTCTGCCGCTGTTGATGCCGTTGTACTGATATTTTGCTTTCTTCTCGGATGGTTTTAATATCTACAAATGTGCATATGTATTTATTTACCTATTATATAATTTTTATTATTACTAAAGCTAAACAATGCTATCATGGGCGAAGTAGTAAACACGATGTCAGATATAAAATCACAAACTGAACTATTATAGGTTCGATTTCAATTACCAATTAGAAAAAAATAAAATTATTTAGAGTTTATTATATATTTTTAATAAACATAAAAAAAAATCATACATATTAAACGATAAAATCTGTTAAAATTTTTATATGTTATCTAGAAAATTAAATAAATACCTGAAACGAGCACATAAGCGTTTCGTCGACGGACATCATCCCGCCGGCGTTGTCGAACTCCCCGCAGTAGTTGGGAGCGGAGAACAGTGTCACTAGCTGTCGCTTTGCGAAGAACTCGTAGCCATCCTCTACCACCTGTGCAAAAATATGTTGTAATGTTAACATTATTTTATTAATTATTGTGTTTCAAGTTATATAATAGGATGATCGCGAAAGTCAAATTCCCGATTATTATATATTTTTATTAAAACTTATTTAAATGAAAAAAAAAAAAGGGTTTTTCTTGCAAATTTGGCATTTTGAATATTTTAGGTAGACTTTAGTGACATTGTCACATGTATATATTTTTTGCAAATATACAAAAAATGCCCGTATCTTTTGACTACTAAATATACACAATTAATCCGTTTAAAATAGTATAAATTAAAATGTTTAAATTATAATTGTAAAGCAACTTAACTCTATATTTTAATGTATATATAGAGAATCTATTCTATTGAACTTCTCATATAGGGAAATAAAAATAAGACTTCTCAATTCTACCACTTTCTAAATATAATAAATACATTACATCTAAGGATGTATTATATGTTTAGCATAGCGAAAAATATTTTATATCTACCTGATGAGCTCTACAAATCAAGTCCAAGTCGTGTCGGTTGAGGAACTTGCTGACGACATCCGGTCCGAAAGTAAAGGACACTCCGCGATCGTTCTCGCCCCACCCTTGAACGTCCTTATCGGGATCTGACCATAGCAAGTCGCAGAGCAAACCTTAAATAAATATTTATTTGTATTAATATACTTTTTGGTATAAACGTGAAATCAAAACAACAACGTCTATATGTAAACGTGATGGTTGTGAACTCGATCTCCCTCGATTAGGTTCCTCGCTCTTGTGAGAAAAATACGGCGTTAAGTTTCGCAACTCAGCACACAACATCTCTAATTCGAAAAATGGACAATGCAGGAGGTTTTATCAGTATACTGTCTATGTGCGGCGGAGAAAGCGAACATTTAATAAATAATTCACCTTTTAAACATCACGAAAAATATAATCACAAATAAATAAATTATTCTTCACTAAACAAGTAGTTTACGAAACAAACGCAGAATAAATTCATTCTTCTGTGAAATAGCTCAAGAGTATGTTAATTTTGTTATGTTAAATTTTGCAGGGTTTAAATTGTATCAGTCGCGACTTTATCGTATACATTCTACAATGGAAGTTAAACCACCATGAAATGTAGCTAATCCACTCTATCCAATAATGAAAGCGTTTTATTAATCATTTATCGACCGCTTAAATCCCACATATGTTTTATTTTTTAGCTTGACACTGTATACCGCGCATAGGATAACTATAGGGGACCTGAGAACCTAGTAATAAGACACCCTGTTCTTATGACACTTCTGTTCCTCACTTCCTGCCGAATTCTGAAAGCATTGTCTGTTGAGTGACGGAACTCAACGCCGCGCTTATGCCTCGTTCGTTACCAGAGCGTTGAAATTATAATATTAAATATTTCATTTCCTCGAGTGGGAATCGAACCCACAACCTGTCGCGTTTAGTCACACGCTTATGGTACTTTTGCCACAATTTATCTTATTGGTAATAATAGAAAAATAACTGGCTCAGTATAACGTTATAGAAATAAAGTAAAAATGCAATAATCTTTCTCAGCCAACAACAACAAAAGATATTCGTTGATAACTCTTATCAGTAAAACCATTGGCCTAGTCTCTAAAATAATGCAAAAAAAAATGGTTATAGTAATCACAAATATGTATATGAATAATGAAATATATTCATTCAGTTAATTTAGGCATACGTAAAAATAAATCAGCTTCACGCTGTATCCCGCACACAGCAGGGTAGGCAGGGGGAACCTAGTGTTAAGACACTCCGTTCCCTACTTTCCGCCGAGTTCTGGATTCATTATGTGTTGAGTGGCGGACCTCAACGCCGTGCTTTAAACGCCGTGCTAAACCAGAGCGAAGAAATAAAAAATATAAATGTAAATAAATATTTCATTTAGGCATACGTACATATAGCAATATCATAATTCGATTAACTCCAGTTCGTACCCGCACTTACAAGATTAACAAATGTTAGTCATCACCAAGACAATTACAAAAATAAACTATGACCACACGCGTTGCTTTAATTATTTTGTTAAACACCAAAACGCGAAATTTTCCATTCTTGTTGAAGTATGACGAAAATAGTTACTGAACGTGAAGTAGTAATAAGAAATAAAGCAAGATAACTAAGTATGAAGATTATTGATTAATTTGAACTTTTGAATTACTTTCTCTATTTCGATAATTAAGTCTAAATTAAGAATTCGTCGTGGCGCAGCGGCAAAGCGTTTGATTGTAAATGCAATGGTTGTGGGTTCGATTCGCATTAACAAGCAATGTTTAAAAATTTTAGCAGTGCTTGGGGAAGGGAGTGTCTTAACGCTGGATTCCTTGTGTTTCCATGTATAATTTAATTATATGTATGAAAACAAATAAAACTATTAAATTACGAAACCGAAGAAAACAACGTGATACGTACATATATCAACTTTATACTATATTTTCCTGCACTAGTGAGACGTTACTTTTGATTTGTTTCAAGTAAACAATACATTATTTATTATTGATTTAAACATTCTTTGATACCGATTAAAATACATAGATCCCTTTTGTCAAGTCACTTGTATATTATATATTTAGTATTTTTAACGAAAAACTGAGTTATTATTTTTTCAGCTTCACGCTGTATCCCGCAGCAGGATAAACAGAGAGAACCTAGTGTTAAGACACTCCGTTGCCCACTTTCCACCGAATTCTGTAGGCATTGCGTGATGAGTGGCGGAGTTCAACGCCATGTTTTTACCTCGACACCAGAGCGAAGAAATGAAAAATATAAATGTAAATAAATATTTCACATCCTTGAGTGGGGATAGAACCCACAGCCAGTCGATTTTACAATCACACTTTTTACTGGCCTCAAGATCTGACATATTATTGATTTGTACTATACCTGTATCAGGGACGTCAGTGGGTCTCATTATCCGTCTAATCTGCTCCATGCCCTGCAAATCCGGCGACAGACCGCCGTGACAACAGAATATCTTTTCATCGATAATAGCAGCGATGGGGAGGCAATTGAAACAATCTGTGAAAGTCTTCCATAGCTTTATGTTATATCGACGTTTGCATTCATCGTAGAATCCTAAAAAAAAAAAAAACATCCTATTAGATACGAAACAGTAGAAGAGTACCAAAGCGCATCCGGTATTAGATCCAAGGCTACAAGCAACTCCAACTTGTTGGAATTAAACTGAAGGCCGTTTTCTTAATGTGGCCAGTAATGGAGGCGTACTCGAGAACCACTCGAGAGCGTTTCGTATACGGTTCATTATACAACTTGGTTGGGAATTGCTCTCTAGCGAATAGGATCATAGAAATATATAACAGTTTACCATAAATACGATTTATGCTGGCACATTCGTGGTTGCCTCGCAGCAGAAAGAAATTTTCTGGATACTTTATTTTATAAGCAAGTAAGAGGCATATGGTTTCTAAAGACTGCTTGCCGCGATCAACGTAATCACCCAAAAATAGATAGTTGGCTTCGGGCGGGAAGCCGCCGTATTCGAATAGACGCAGCAAGTCTGTGTACTGTCCGTGTATATCACCTGAAAATAATATTTAAATGTTATATTTGAATTATATATATATATATATATATATATATATATATATATATATATATATATATATATATATATATATATATATATATATATATATATATATATATATATATATATATATATATATATATATAT
>DWLH01001291.1:0-13485 GCA_018249795.1 Heliconius telesiphe telesiphe
TAATAAATAATAATTAATAGAGTAATTTGTTTCATCAGATGAACTCCTCAAACTATCAGAAGCACGTCGCCTTCAGCTCGAGGATGCCATCAAGTTATACAGCTTCTTTGCGGAGTGCGATGACTTTGACAAGTGGATACGTGATAAAGAGAAGATGCTGCGAGCCGATGACGCTGATGACAGTGTTGATAATGCTAAACGGAAGTATGAGGTACGTGCAGATAGATAGAAAAACTTTTATCTTATTTAGCTTCAGGCTGTATTTCGTATACAACTGGGTAGACAGAGGGCACCTAGTATTAAGATATTCCGTCCCCTACGCTCAAAATGTATTTAAATTTCTTACGAATTACTTTTATTTATTTGGTTTTAATTAATTTACAACCCCAACTTCATCCACCCTCAACCACTAATTACTACACTTTACACGTTCCAGAAATTCGTCACAGACCTGTCAGCAGCATCAAAACGCCTCGAATCAATAGATGCAGCAGCAGAAGAACTCGCGCGAACGCAGCACGGGCAAGCAGCGCGAGCAGCTGCAAGAAAGCAGCAGCTGAGGCAGCAGTGGGATAGACTGGTGAGGCTGAAGCAGCAAAAGGAGAAAAACTTGGAGGGGGCTTCCAGGTGAGTAATTGATCTACATTGTAATTTATATTCACATGTTGAAACTTATTTTTGTTATAGAAAGATTTTAGAAATTTTCACAACCCAATGACTAAAAATATGTAAAATATTTTTTTGTAAAATGGGGGAGCCACAACTATCATGTGTATTGGGAACATTGCGGAAGAAGTTTTACGAAACTATAGCTGTAATTGTAGTTTTTCAAGACCCAATTCCAATAATTGGGATCGGGGTCCGAAGTATTATATGAACCGGAAGTTCCGACCTGTCGCAACCGTAACATTCCTTATTTATAAAATTAAACACATTGGTGACCTAGTCCATAAAGCAACTAGCTAAATTATTCCAAACAAACAATAATTCCGGTCATTGTTAAAATCAAAACATTTTTATCATTCTTTGACGGATTGCTATATTCTTTCAAGCCTAACAAAATAAATATATCTTTAATTTATTTCGTCCTTTTTTATCATCAGCGTGGAGTTATTCCAACGCACCTGCGACGAGGCCCTAGAATGGATGTCTGAGAAGGAACAACAGTTGGAGGCGGGAGGAGTAGGTGGTGGAGACTTGCGCACAGTGCGCGCCCTACAAAGAAGACACGCGCAGTTGGAGAGGGAGTTGCAGCCGTTGCGGGATAAAGTTGATACTGTCACGCTTTTAGCTGATTCGTAAGACTTTTTTTTTAATTTGACGCTGTATTCCGCAGGGTGCGAGGGAACTTATGTTAAGACAGTATACCTTTTCATGTTGAGTAGCGAAACCTAACGCCATATATTGTCTTGTTCTCGAAATTAAAATAATTTATTCCCTCTAGTGGGAATCGATTCCACAATCGTCACGCTTGGGGTTAGAAAAAATATATTATAAGCAAACACATTTATTCTCAATGCTGTATTCCCATTGATATTTAAATCAATGTGTACTAAGATTTATAATTTATGCTTTGACTCGTGTAGTTAAGCATACATGCATGTACACACATCCGACATTCATATTGTATTAAAAATTTTGAGATAATGAACAATAAAGTAGAACAATTATATACTTTTAATAAGAAGAAAAATTCAAATCCAAGCATATACATAGACAAATATTTTTTTTGTTTATCAGTACTAATTTATTTAGAAACTAATGATGATTTTCTCTGGTTTTTTTCAACATTCTTATCCTATTTACTTATCACTGGATACACGACACATTGAGTCACTTAGTTTGAAATCTTAGACGTTAACTTCTCTCTTTTCTCCTCAGCGTCAAATCCCAATATCCCACCGAAACCGCAAACGTGGAGCGTCGTCAGAAGCAGCTGGAGAGCGCGTGGGTGCGCTGCGAGGCGCAGGCGGCGGACAGGCGCGCGCGCCTCGAGAGTGCGGTGGGACACCAGGTGTTCGCCAACGGGGCTGGACAGCTGCATCATTGGATACAGGTTGGGATGTAACGCACACAAACATGCATACACATGGGATCAACGGGATCATTCATACGAACTCGTACGTATACATACACACGCACGCATGTTCGGCACGTCATGAAAAGCAGTTAGTGTTTTAACAATGAAAATGATAATACAATCTAAGAAATAGAACGAAATGAACATTTATTAATGGATGAATATTCTATTTAAAACGTTAAGATTTTTTAAATTTTGTTCAACTCAACAAAACAGTAACAATTTTGTTATCATGGTTTTTTTTATTCAGAAACTAGAATGCAATAAATTATAAATATTATACAAAATATTTCTCAGCCAATGTTGGTTAGAAATGAACATGTTGATTAGCCAATGTTTAGAAATCATTTATATTTAACCTAATCGGTGTTAATAATTTCTGAGTTGAGTTTTTGTCAATTACATATTGACAGAAAAGTGTTTTTTACAAAATGGGTCATTTATTTTTATATGTATTTTTAAGGAATCCCTTTAAAATATTATTTCTTTATTCTATAAACAGAAAGTACGAGAACAAGTGGGCCAAGAGGTGTGCGCAAAAGACGTCGCGACCGCCGAAGCACTGCTCAAGCAACACCAAGAACTACAAGATGACATCAAAGCTCATGAAGACGAGTAAGTTTACAGAGAGTGTAGAAAACATAGTGTTATATATCTCTCATTTAGCTCAATCTTTATTGTTTCTTCTTGGGTTCGCTGTATCTCGATACACCCGGCCCGACCTATAGAAGGATAGGCACAGGAGCGGACCTTAACGACGCGCATTGCTTTGTCACTAAAGGAAATGAAAGTATGAAATAATTCATTCCCTGAGAGGGAATCGAACCCATAACCACACATACACTCGCACATCCTCTTGTGCCCCTGTGAAACGACGGCTTGTACTATTTAAAATTAATATTATTTAAGTTAGATTACTTTCATATGGAAAGTGACCTTAATTAAAAAATTGCAATTTTTTGATATTTATTATAGGGGATGATGGATGATGATGAAATGTTGAATTCTGTACCTTTTTGGGTAAAACAACACAATGTGACGTTGACTGTAAATGTGATGATTGTGAGTTCCTTACCATGATGGAGGTATTTTATTCACCTTCCCGGTATAATAAACGTTCCGCCACTCTTGCCCCCAAAATTGAGCGGAAAGTGGATAAACATTGAGTTTTAAGACTAGATTCCCGTTGTTTACCGTGTTGCAAACTGCAAAAGCGTGAAACTGGAAAACCACATACCGATACCTTTAAATTTTACCATCAGACTCTTCAGTTTACTCTAAGTCAATTAAATATCATTTTAGAGGCCGTCATGGCGCAGGGGCGCTAGCGTTAGTGTAAACGTGGCAGTTGTAGGTTCGAATCTCATTATGGGAAATGAAACATTAAATATTTACATCTCCTTTTCTTACTTTGGTAACGAGGCAAAGAGCTACGATGAGTTCTGCCACTCAACACGGAATACCTCAAGAATTCGGTGGAAAATGGGAAACTGAAGTGTCTTAATGGAAAAGGAGTGTCTTAGCACTAGGCTCTCAGATTCTTTCTGCTTACTCTGACATAAGCAGGATACAGCGTATAACTAAACGTACAAATAAATATTTTCAGATTCAAAGAAGTAATAGGTCTTGGCAAACAGTTAGTAGCCAGTAACCCCGCACTCACCGACGTGGCGGACACTACCGCCATGCTGACCACTGAGCAGGCGACACTTATGAAAGGTATGTACTATATCATTTTACTGGCGACCCACCTGCGGCTTCGCCCGTTATACTTATATTTTTACTTTAGATTTTTTACTTTCCGAACACAAGTGACCAATGCGCAAAAGTTTAGAAAACTTACATTCAGTAACGTCTCGTCGACCATACTGCATACCGCCAGCTTACTGCCCACTAAGACACATGAGAAACGTCCTAACAGCCACAAAAAGTTAATTTATTTCTGCATATATAAATATATGTTTTTGTCATCAGTATGGCAAGCCAAGGAGCAGTACCTCCGCCAAGTGCTCCAGCTCCAGAGCTTCAACCGGGAGGCTGATCAGATCGACGCATCGTCTGGTGCTCATGAGGCCTTCTTAGATTATAAACATTGTGGGGTAAGTAAAAAAATGTTAATTAGAGGCCTAGTTTGAAGCTGTATTTTGTCGTTCTTTTAAAGATTTTTTTTTTCGATATAACGCTACTGTAACAAGATCCTTCATATTTATTCATCAAAAATAATTATAAAAAATGAAAAACTTTTTCCTAGCCGGGTTGCCAGATAGCCGGTCTCTGCATACCACTTTCGCCTTGTCCACTGTCAGTAACCCGCACATACCGAAGTCTCCCCCTATTATGACTCACTCTTGCTTAATAAATCTTTTTTGCCACTTTTCGTAACATTTTCTCGACGTGCCTAAATCACCTGAACACGTTCTTCTTTCATTCTCACTGTGACATCCTCGCACCTGCCAATTTGCTTGCAAATTCTATTTGAATAAAAAAAAAAAAAAAAAATCTCCGTCTCTTCCAGTCGTCAGTAGACGAGGCTGAAGCTCTCCTTAAGCGTCACGAGGAGCTGGAGGCTCGTTTGGCAGCCCAGGACGACCGCCTCTCCGCCTTTGCGCAGAGAGCTGATACATTGGCCAGGATGGAGCCTCCTCATTATGCGAGGGAACAGTACGTGTATTAAAATATATATATTATTAATAATAGGGCCCGTCGCGTCGGCCGTCGCGACGGTTGTGGGTTCCCACCCCAGGGAATTAATTATTATTTCTTAATATTTTCATTTCTTCGCTCTGGCACCAAGTCAAAAATCCGGCGTTGAGTTCCGCCACTTAACACGTAATGCCTCGATAAATACCCACTCGATAAAATTAAATATTTATTTAAATTTATATTTACCTTCGCTCTGGTGTCAAGGCAAAGCGCGGCGTCGAGTTTCGCTACTCAACACGCAATGCCTCCAGAATTCGGTGAAAAGTGGGGCACGGAGTGTCTTAACACTAGGTTTCTTGATAACATTGTATTGCGTATTGAGTGGCGGAACTCAACGACGGGCTTTTGCCTTGGTGCCAGAGTGAAGAAATTAAAATATTAAAAAAAAATCATTCCCTCTAGTGGGGATCGAACCCACAATCGTCGAGTTCCATGCACATCTTTATGCCCCTGCGCCACGGCGGCCTATGTATTATCTAGATGTTCAATCATTAATATCCTATAAATTCTACTCGTCCAGTATCGCAGCGCGGCGCACGGCGGTGCTGCAGAGGAGGGACAGCGTGCGACACGTGGCGGCCGAGAGGCGACGCGCGCTGTTAGCCAGCTTGGCGCATCAACAGGTGACGAATTATTCGTTTTTTAGACCCGTATTTGTAAATCACTCTCAAGATCAATCTCAGACATGAGAGCGGTAATAAATACGGACCTTCATTTATATGATTATAGCATTTGCTGCTTAAAATTTTGGAGGAGGATCTCAATCTTGGAATTTATCTATCCAAGCAATATTTTCTATGTCAACGCTTTTTGTCATAAATGATGTAAGAGATAGAATAGCGTATTGAGAGATACCTTTGTTTCACAGTGGATTAATAATAGGTGGCTGATTGTAAATGCGATAGTTGCGGGTTTGATTCCCAGTCGAGAGAATAAATTGTTTTTAGTTCTTCGCTCTGCTAAGGCAAATTGAATGCGGTTGAGTGCCTATCCTGCTATTGCAGGATACAGCGTGATGGTATGAAAAAAAAACACATTTTTCTAGCAAGCAACATATTTTATAATATTTCTATTATTCTAGTTCGTCGCTGCATCCGATGAATTGCAGACATGGATACAAGACAAGACCAAGACAGCTAAAGATCAGAGTTACAGGTATAACACATTTTGTAATATTTCCCTTGTAGACGAGCAACGATAACAGGCGTAGAAATATGCATATTTTGCTTTTATGTTACTGTGTTTTTGACATGTTGATATTTTTGTAATATTTGCAGGGATTTGGCGAATTTGGAACGCAAACTGCAAAAACATGAAGCATTTGAAAGAGAGCTCCAGGCCAACGAGAAACAACTTAGGAATGTTGAAAGTGTATGTATTTTAAAATTTTTATATTTTATTTATATTGCGGACCCTAGCGTATTTGCGAAGACTCTAGTTTAAGACGGACGGGACGGACGGTTGTCAGTTCGTATACCGTTAAAGAAGATTAAAATAGATAAACAAATTACATTTTATATGAGCAAAGTAAAAATGTGTTGAATCCTTCTCTGTAACTTACATTTCACTATCACTGTTTTGTCTTCTAAAAACACACACGTCGTGCACACAACGTCAATCATCACGCCATCTGCGAAATTGGGCTAAAGTCCCTTCTTTGGTCTACCTTGCAATATGCGGGAAATAGCGTAAAACTAAAAAAATCAACTAAAGTAACTCTTTCTTCCCAGATCGGTCAATCCCTGCAGAAATCCGACGCGGCTCGTGAGGCAGAAGTGTCCTCACGTCTGCAGGACCTGCAGAAATCCTGGGCACAGCTGGTCACAGCGTCGCGGGATAAAGGAGGGAAACTACGACAGGCGTCGCAACAGAGACAGCATAGACGGTGAGAACCTGCACTTACTTTAATGCTGGGAAGATTGGGCATTGTTTTTGACAAAAATATACAGATATTGAAATTGAAACGTATAAAATATACTAGGAATAGCAAGTTATTGGTAATTACGCCAATTTATTAGGTAAAGGAGATATTGAAGTAGTTCTTACAATTTTTTTTTCTTCTAATTCCTATGTAAAAAGCACCCATCCCTAAATTATACTATAAACTCTATAAGTCTAAGTAACCTTTAAAGGATATATTGAAGAAATTCAATCAGAGACAGTAAATTGCATACCTCCGTTGGTGCTTTTGCTATAGTTATACATCAAATTTCTCTTCTTTTTCCTGAATGTTCCACACGAGCTGCTTAATAATTTTAAGTTATTTGTTATCTAAAATCTGTGATTTGTTTTTTTAATATTTTTCATACAATTTTTTTTTTCAAAATCAGGGCAATTGAAGATGCAAAAGCGCGTTTGGCGGAGTTAGATCGCGCGTTGAGCAGCCAAGAGCTCGGAGCTGACTTACGCTCCTGCAAGCGACTACTGATACAGCATCAGGTAAGCGAAATGGAAGAAATTAATAATAAAAATATCATATATTATATGTCTCTTATAGAAATGTGGAAATTTTAATTCAATTTAAAGTTTGAAGTGTCTTCAGACTAGGTTTCCTCTAACCTTCTGTATGCGGGATTAATTCAAATGCTCAAAAATGTATTATCACTTCTCATTCCTCCAGGCTCTAGAACAAGAACTCAACCAATGTGAGCAACGAGCGTCATCACTTGCAGCTCAAGGTGGAGACCTGGTATCAGATGGACACTTCGATTCCGCGGCCATTGAGCGGGATTGTACCGCGTTGTTGGAACAAGCGAAGGCGCTCCGCCCTCGCGCGGTTGAACGTCGCGCTGCTTTGGAGGCGAGCTTGCAGTGAGTGTACCTTTTGACTTTTTTTTGGTATGTAGATAAGTTACTTTTTTATGTTGAAAGAAGTGTTCTTGTAAGTAGTTTGGTGTCTGTATTAATATAGAACGTAAGTAATTGCAGTAATATCTAAAGTCTTAAAGTTGCTAATGGTGCCGACCGAAAATAACACTGGTGTTTTGGATAGAAGTAACGTTTACTTAAATTACTACTATAATATTATTAATATAATGTATTGTGTGGTAGTGGAATTTTGAGAAAACAATGTTTAAAACAAAGTATTTCAATGTTTTTAATTGATAACGTTATTTTCGTGATTTTTCCAAAATATGTATGTGTATCTTAAAAAAATATTATTATATTTCGTTCAAAACAATTTTACGTTTAAAGTTTTATGAACACTTTAGCAAATGTTTATTTATGTTGTTTGTTTGTATGACATATGCCACAGAGTACACAAATTCGCAACGGAAGTATCATCCGAGCTGGACTGGGTGTCGGAGCGAGCTGCGGCAGCTCGTTCCGCAGCGTTGCCCGCAGACCTGCACGCAGCACAAGCTGCACAGAAGCGACACGCCAAGCTGCGCGCCGAGCTGTGCGGGCGTGCCGAGCACGTGGCGCGCGTGCTGGAGCGCGGCCGGCACGTGCAGGCCGGGCACCCGCAGGCGCAGAGGGTGAGTGTGGCGTGAGGAGGATATACGATGCTCTTGTTTTTTTTTAGTTTCACGCTTAACGGGGTAACTGGAGGGAACGAATCGGTAAACACTATGGGTAAGATGAAAAAAGTCATTTTAAGTGAGATAGATATTGAAACATCAATAAAGGATGCTCATCTAGGTGAAAATAAAAAAATTAAAAATTACGAAGCTAAAAGTTTCATTGAAACATTTTTCTTAATTTAAACTACCTATTTCCCACAGATAAAAGAACTATGCAAGGAGTTAGAAGAAGAATACTCCTCGGTCTCAAAAGCAGCAGAGGAGCGAGCTGCTCGCTTAGAAGAAGCACTCAAAGCCCAGCAGTTCCTCCACGACGCCTTGGAGGTGGACTCGTGGTTGGCTGACAAGGATGCGGCGTTGGCGTCCGCTGATGTCGGCAATGATAGACATAGGGCTACACAACTTCTAACGAGACATAAGGTGGGTTTTCTAAGTCTTATGGAGTGTGAAAGTTTTTGGGCTTTATTTAGATTTTTTATAAATGTATAAGTATTAAAAAAATTGTGAAATATACAAAAAATGGTTAAATTTAAGTTAATTAAAACTTTGTATTAAACTATTTCTTATATTCTCTGTGACTGAAAATTACAACACAACTAAAAATGTTATCTTTTTTATTTT
Organism: Heliconius telesiphe telesiphe; assembly: GCA_018249795.1. Lineage (NCBI taxonomy): Eukaryota > Metazoa > Arthropoda > Insecta > Lepidoptera > Nymphalidae > Heliconius > Heliconius telesiphe. The sequence goes on from DWLH01001291.1 coordinate 8,929, forward strand.
TGATAAGTTATAACTATGCCGCCTTATGAAATGTATGTTCAAATATAACTAACTAATGGATTGTGTATGATACACGACATATTCTAAGTGTACAAGTGAACTCTGACCACAGGCACAGTGTTGCAAACTCTTCAGCTTTTGTTCTATTAATTTAAAAATATAAATACGCAAAAATGTAAATGTAAAATATCGTATGTTTGCTCCACAGGCAGTAGAACTGGAACTGGACACGTACTCCGCCATCATCAGCGAGATGGGTCATGCAGCGGCCGCGCAGGCCGACCCCGAACTCCGGACCCGCCACGCGCAGCTCGCGGCCAGCCTCGCGAGGCTCCAGCGACGAGCTGCCTTACGACAGGCGGCGCTGGTTGAAAGTGTTTGTAGGTAAGTAACTACCCCATGATACTCCAATATGCAATATGTCCCCATATAAAATGCAATAAAATCCCAAAACTTAGGTAAGTTGGCAATATTTCTTTTATCCCATATTGTATTTACTCAACCTATACTAATATACTTTCTTATTCCCCACACCTTTATTAACCCGGCATCCAATGTTAGTATGATTAAATGTGAAAGTGACACGTCCAAATAGAGAATGTCTCAAGAACAAGCAGAGAATGTAAAATAAATCTCCAAATTTTTCCTGTATGCAGAATTTGAGTAGAGAATATATAAACTTGTTATTAAATTAGTATCCCAATCAGTGATCCATTATCCGGTTTGCAAATACATTTTGTTTATCCTAACACTATAGATTTACATTATAAATACAATATATTTATAAAACTCTCTTTTGTCTCCATAGACACGAATACCTGGCGGAGAGCGCGGAGCTAGAGAGCTGGATCCAGGAGCAGTACGCGGCTGCCTCTAGCGAAGACTATGGACAGGATTATGAACATTTGTTGGTAAATATGCAGCAAAATGTGTTTATTTTTTTTACTTTGAAAAAATATACTTAAAAGATTTAATTTTTAAAATAGTGATGTAATAAAGAGTCTGACCATAAAAGTATCGGCTATCGGTTCAGTTCTGACTGGGGGAATAAAAAAATTTAGATTTCCTGGCACTGGTGAGAAGAAAGACGCAGTTGAGTTCCACTACTCAACACAATATGTAAAGAAATTGTCTGTGTATGGGGAACGTATATATAGCGTATCTTAACATAAGACGGAAGTAAATCTACCTTTATATAGGTGGGATACAGCATGAAAGAAAAAGGCATCATTCAATTGTAAAAAGTACCCTCGTTGAATAGAATTGAATCTACAACTATGAAATGCATAAACTTTACCCAATTGCGCTACGATATCGAATTTTATAAAATAAAATAATGTTTTTTTGTCAGATCTTAAGATCTAAATTCGACGAGCTCCGTCATAGAGTAGAGAGTGGAGCGGAGCGATTCAATCAGTGCGAAGAATTAGCGAAGAAACTGTTGGCATCGGAGAGTCCTTACATAGCTGACATTGAGAAGAGACAGGAGGCTTTGGGGTAAGTAAATTGTATAAGATTTCAATAAAAAAAATCTTTTAAAGGTTGCTTTATTTATCTTATGATTTTTCTTGTATTCATTTTATTTAGCGAGATATGCCCGAGTGTTTTATGGCATATTACTAGTTTTTTTATAAATAAAATATCTTTCCAATACATATGTCTTCACTTACGTAATGCCAACAAGTGTATAAGAATGCCAACGTAGTTCAAAACCAACGTATAACATAGCTAGAGGACTGACTGCTTGAACCGTTTCCAAAATAGCTAAAGTCAACATTTTCTTTTTCAGAGAGTCTTGGCAACGCCTCGTCGAACAGATCCAATCCCGCAACGCGCGTCTCCACGCCGCGGGCGAGATACACCGCTTCCACCGCGACGCGCACGAGCTGCTCGCGCGCGCCACGGACCGGCGCGCGCTGCTGCGGCCGCCGCCCGCGCCGCGCGACCTGCGCGCCGCCACTGCGCTGCTGAGGGATCATGACACTGCGGAGAATGATTTGGCGGCGATTGATGCTCAAATGCAGGTGTGGCTCAAAGGACTGTCATGTAGCCTGACTGAACATAAAGATTTTTATCAAAAAAAAATTGAAATTATATTATCATTCTTTGGATTTCAGAGATCACGTTATTATTAAAATACATATAGTAATTTACTAATTGTACACAGTTGGGACAGATGTTCATATTATACACCATACATGTCTCCTTTGCATTTAAAAAAAACTAAGTCGTCATTTTTCTTTTGACTTGGATGGATAAGATATTTTTCTTGCCACTATTGGCCTCCAACATTGTTTATTCCAGGAATCATCGTTTCGTCGTCGTAAACTTTATAGATAGTTGAGTATTCTAGAGTTAAAAAAGTTTAAAAAAAAGCTGAATTTAGTCTTTTTTTGTGTACACTGATATTGAGACACTATGATACAACTATAAATGATGTAGCGGCTACAGACACGCAAACGCCGGTGTGGCTTGAAGGACCAGTTTTTGTTTTTAATAAAAAAAATAGGTTGAGTTTTTTCACGTAAAAGCAGTACGAACTCAGAGATCATGATACCTTTCACAACGATCTGTTGACAGATGCACAAATCATCCACGGTGATATTGCACGCCTATTTGTTTACTTTCTTGTAAATGGTTACATCAGTTAATATACATAAGTGTATCCCCAGGTGCTCCAAGAGGAAGGTGGTCGTCTGCAGCGGCTGTGCCCGGGCGGCAACGAGCAGCAGATCACACACCGCCAGCGCGCGCTCGCCGACGCCTGGCGCTCGCTGCGCGCCGCCGCCGACCACAGGAAGAGCCTGCTGCACCAGCACGTCAAGCTGCACCAGTTCCTCACTCAGGTCAGTTGGTGCTTCTCTACGAAGAAGATGGCTGTCTCTAAAAGAAACGTTTGTATTTGTCCAAATATATGTATATAAGTGTTGGACGGATTTGTATAAAATGTTGTAGGTCTATTTCATTGAGGTTTTCAATGGTTCTTAAACTTTAACTAACTTTAGAATTAATAATGTGACAAACATAAATACAGATTATTTATATATAAGAAAATTTGCCAAAACATCTTAACTAGAGATGTAGCCAAATAGTGTTTACACCGAATAACCGAATACTATTCAGTTTAAACTTTACTGAACCGGATATTCGGCCGAATTATTCGGTTTACCATTTCTTCGTTATTTTGCAACGTAAACAGGTTTTAACATGACGTCGCTGGCGAGATAACGAGCGGGCCCTACCTCACCGCCACCCGAAAGCATGAAATTTCAAAAAAAAAACCAAATGTACCAGAAATTGCCTATATAATACCTAAGTATACATTGTTGGACCCTCGATTTATGAATGAGATTTCTTGCTTCTGAAAATTGCGAACTGGAACTATAACAAACAGGGAAAGACCTCTACAAAATATATATTTTTTTAGAGGAATGTCATGTGACGTTTTATAACTGTTGTGAAGAACTTGCCTCGACGAATCCTGTCATTGCAGAAGATCTAAAAGCCCAATCGCTGTGTAATTAGATAGTTATGCAGGTGAAAGTCTTCTACTTAGAACCCAGAGCCCTTTTGATTGGTGTGCAACGCATAAGTCTAATTTAGCCAGTATTTTTTTTAAATATGGAGAACCGTTCTCATCTCTGCGCTGGTGCACCCCAGTGTCAGCTCGACCCATTTGATCGCATACAACGCAGAGTCGTATTGAATCGTTGGGGATCCAATGATCCATGAAGGGCTTGATACTTTGGCTCTGCGTAGAGACTCGCTGTGTGTTCTTTACAGCATTTATCATGGGGAGTGTTCTGGGGAATTGTTTGACCTGTTACCTGCCGCCGACCGCAGTAACAAACCTAAATACCATCCACTCTCTCTAGATACGCGGCACTCCACTACTGTGCGGTTTTGTAGGAACTACCTTTCACGCGCCGCGTAACTGTGGATGAACAGGTAGGCCACTACCTGCGCTAGTGCTTCCAGGTCAATACGACTTGGGTACCTTCAAAAAGCGCCTTTATATCCACCTTGAAACACACCTATAGCTCCTCTGGTGTAATGGATGCGGACGAGGTTGTGGGTGGCGGTGGTCACTCACTATCAGTTGACCCGTACGCTTGTTTTTGTGTCTTTTTTTATGGCGGGCTACCCTCATAACCTCAATACATTTATTACATCCTGATATTAACTTATCAATTCCCTACAAAAAATAACTTTCCTTCCTTTTTTTGCTTGAATGCACATTTAATAAAACCCGCCTTAAAAGTCGCCTTCAGCTCTTCATCATGAAATCCTTCTCCACGGACATCATTTTCAAATTTCGGAGCAAATAATAATCACTAGGTGCCAACCCTGGACTATAGAGTGAGTGGTTGATGTCTTCAAAGTGAGAATCGCGAACCTTGGAAACATGCGTCATGTGGAATGTCACGGAGAAATAACGCACCGGCGGCCAATTTACCCCGTTTTTTCTTCCCTTAAATTACGTGAATTTGAAGCGTAGGAATTTTCGTTATTATACTCCTTTATTTTTATATTCAATCAGCAAATTTCCATTTTAGT
>DWLH01001292.1:0-13482 GCA_018249795.1 Heliconius telesiphe telesiphe
TGTTGAGTTTCTTGCCGGCTCTTCTCAGCAGAACTGCCTTCCGAACCGGTGGTAGCTTTTTTTTTTTGTTTACATGTTCATTTGACGATTCAAAAGTGCTTATACGAGTTTATTTGAATAAAGAATAATTTGAATTTGTATAGTTTACAAATTAAACTGAAACCGACGGCGGGACAGGCCAGGGTAATAATTATGAGATACTTTCTTAGACTTTATAAGGAAATTCAGAAAAATATACGTTAATTAGAAGTTTCATCGTTACGTTATTTAATAAAGTATATTTAGGTGACGTGTTTTATAGCAAAAAATAACAACTTATAGAATAAAATCTATGTTTTAAACTGATGGCAGCAGACTCGATCTTCTTCAAAATACAGTAGGTATAGACGAGATCCCGCCGCCGCGTTTCGCGGACGACTATTGTCCCCGCGTCTCGCGGCCTGTGGCGGTCGAGGAGGAGCACCGTGAGGTTTTAGTGGGTGTCCGAATCGTCCACGTCCACGTCCGAATGGACGGCCTACATCTGCCAGTCCGCGAGTCCCACATAACCGAGCTCGAGTCCCCACTCGGGCCGGTATCCGTAAAAGGATTTCCTCACGAAAAAAAAAAAAGAAATAAAGGTATAGACGAGATCGTCGTAGTAGGCCCCGAGCGACGCACGTATCGTCGTTGCGACCGTATCAAATACTCCGCCAATTACAATTCCGCAATATCCTTCGACATCTGGTCAGCAATGGTTTTCATGTATTACAGCAAACTTTAACGTGGTCCCTGAATTTGACCCTTCAGATGATAGTTAAAATATAGAATGGTGGATTCATAAAATAAATGAATGTGTAAAATAATATACAATTGAGATGACAGACAAACTTGTCACTACGCACTACCTAAGTTTAGCCAAAAAGGATTAGCCAAAAAATGGTATCAGGTTTCGGAAATAGCATAGTACGAGGGTTAGGTGTTCAAAGAGCTTTAATAGAAATTGGCAGTATTAGTGCTGAGATCTTGGGCCCGATCAATATATGAAAATACATATCATTCTTGGCCAAACATTTACAGAAAGGCCGAATGTAATAATTTATAAAACTAATGAAGAATTACTGTTTTTAGAAGCACCACATTTGGACTGTTGTGATGATTTTTTTAAAAAAATAATTAAATTATTTGTAACTGAGTATATTTTTATAAAAGCTGTGAGAGATTGCAGAAGTAAAACTACTATAAATATTTTCGAAGAATATTTTTCATTATTTGGGATACCTCGACGCTTATAACAGACCATGGCACTAGTTTTACTAGTCACGAGTTCGCTAAATTCACTTTGAGCAAAGGAATAAAGCACATCCTTAATGCCGTTGCTACGCCCCGTGCAAATGGTCAAATTGAACGCGACAATAGGACATTAGTGGAATCTCTGACTTCAACTAGTCATGGATTGCCCGAAAATGAATGGGATTATATTGTTCCTAAAGTTCAATGATCGATAAAGAATACCATTAATAAAGGAATTGGTAAGACTCCAGCAGAGGTTCTTTATGGTATTACGCTAACCGGTATATGTGATAGTATTATGAATCCTATAGTTTCCCATGATCATCTCATGATCTAAGAAAGATAGGTAAAATACGAGGTACAGTAGGGGAGCGAATAATCTCAGAGCAAGAAAAACAGCAGATTAGATTTTATATTATACTTAAATTAATACTTAAATAATTATTGTTACAAGATTTGTTATAATATATTTTCAATTTAAAATTATTATATATATCTTATTTACATTCTGTTTCTTGATAATGAGAAAAGGCAGATGAAACAATTTATAACAATAATTTTACATGATGATGATATAACACTAAGTTAAATGCAGTCATATAAATGTGATTAAAATAGATTATTAGAATAATTGTTACATGGTACTTAATCAAGTAAATAAAGCCTTTATTTTAAATAAATAAAAATATATAAGTTACTGTAGGAGAATGTACCTATTATTGTTTCGAGCATTGGTAAGTAGTAATTGTAACATAGATCGTTAAATGATTTGATTTAATGTGTTTATTATGAATATGTATAAATAAAACAACCTAAGATTTCATATAATAACTTTAAAAGTAATAATTGTTATATTTATAAACTGTACAGAATTAAAGATGTTAAGTATATTTAAAATAAAAACAAAAGAAACTATATACGATTTAATTTATAATTTTAAAGTAATAATTTGTTACAGTAGTGTAGTAGTAGTATAAATAAAATATATAAAAGGGACAGTATCACGCTGAATAAGTATATTCAACTACTTATGGTTGAACGAATTGTTCATTAATATATTTTCAAAGTAACTATCAAACGAGTTACTTATATATGTTAAATTTGGATAATATATAATTTAGTAAATAGATTCATTTGTTGTTTATGATTTAATGTGTCATTAATTGTTGGTAATGATTAAATAAAAAAAAAATACATATAATATTTGGTACATATTGTACAGTGTTGCTGGTGCTATTTATCAGTGTTTTGTTAGTTAATAAAATATATATAGATGATGAATGTACTCATCATATGCAATGGTAAATGGAAATGTTCCATTTAGTGTTCCCTATAGTGATGCTAGTGCTGTTTAACAAACTATGTCTTATAAATTGTATATGCGATCAATTATGTAAGGAGTAATTACTATTCATGGAAATATAATTTTAATTGTAGAACTCCGTAATATATATATTGAGCCGATGTTATACGTGGGCATATATTGAGCCGATGTTATACGTGGGCATATGTTGAGCCGATGTTATACGTGGGCATATGTTGAGCCGATGTTATACGTGGGCATATGTTGAGCCGATGTTATACGTGGGCATATGTTGAGCCGATGTTATACGTGGGCATGTGTTGAGCCGATGTTATACGTGGGCATGTGTTGAGCCGATGTTATACGTGGGTATATGTTGAGCCGATGTTATACGTGGGCATATGTTGAGCTGATGTTATATGTGGAGCAGATGGTACCCGTGGGCAAATGTTGAGCTGACAAGATGCGTGTGTTTATGTTCAAGCACAATGAAGATATATTGAGTCGATAATCGGGCCATGTGATGAAGCTAATTGGGCTTAAGTTTGATCTGACAATAATGTGAATAAGTAAATCTATGTTTTATGTCGACATTAAGTCAATGCAAGACAATCCTAGTGCATTTATATTTTTATATAACTTTGAAATTTAAACGTTCGATCGCATTTAAATTAAACGTATTCAAAATGATGTAAAAGGAGAATGAAACTTTTAGGCCTACACGTAAAGAATTGAGATGTGATCAAAAAATTACAATTTTTATTTTATTTTTAGAATAGCAAATAATAAATTAATTGATATTCTGGAAGTGGAGAAAAATGAAAAAAAAAAAGATTTAGATCCTTAATCGATTAAAATCAATCATATTTTAAATCAGAGATGTGACAGCTGATTGACAATCACACCTTGTCTAATGATTTTTTGCATTTTTGCTTCTGTTTGTCATCGCAAAATCAGGCCATTAAATAAAAAACATAAAAAAAACATTTGCTTCTGTCATTACGTTCATGTCATAACGCATCGACGTTTTGAATGTTTTACCGTTTGTTTAATATTTTCAACGATTACTGTTTTGTTTTTCTCTGATTTTGACTCTGCCTACTTTGTACGACCCTCGCTTCCCCACTGGACTCTGAAATCTTTTGGATCTTACGACCGCTACGCTATGGACCGCTGTGTGAATTGTGGGATAGCTAATGGACACTGCAATACCCTAGTCCGACGACCTTTAGACGATGAAACCCACCACAACCTGGTTACTTAGAGATGTGGTATAATCCCGATATATAAGCAGGAAAATATATTTCTGTTACATTTTAGTTGACAGCTTTCGTAGTGGAAGGGAAGCTATTGTTATGAAATACTGCAATTGTATTGTAGAAAGACAAATGGTAGGCTCCTGTGCTCATGTTATGAGTATTATATGGTACCTTAATTGGACTAGGTACAAAAATAATTTAATTCCACCTGCACACTTCTTAGATGACATTTTAATAATAATAGAAGAAGAATAAAATATTCATTAAAATGTGTTTTATTTATAAATAATAAACATAACTAATAACATAACTAAACAACTCAGTAATCACATATTTTATAGAAGTTGATATTCAAGAAATTGTGCTGCGAACTTAACCACACTTTTATCAAATCTCCAATAACTCAGCTCTCAGATTGCCAAAATTTATATAGATTTCAGGGAGGGAATGATGTACCTAAATCTATTAAATCATATCATTTTCATCTCTTTACATTCTGGGCCCAAAAATGTATGGAATAGTTTGTCTCCTGTAAAATCTGTTGTGTATTTTTTTTGTTAGATTTTGCATAATTTCACTATTATTGGTTTTTGTATTTTTTTTTGAAATGGTAACGCGGGGTCGCGTCACTTGTCAGGATTGGCCGAATGATAGCTATTTATTACTTATTTGTTTATTATATGTTCGTTAGAGTACTTTATTTTATATTTTTAGATTATTTACCAACTACCTATATAAAAGTATGATTGGCATGACAAGTGACGTTACTGCCGGTATGATTATAAGCTCACTTTTGTATCGAGCGTTGAACATTCAACATTAATAAAGTATTACGTGTTAAATAATTTGTGACTATGATTTCACTTTAAAACTATTTAAATCGCGTTGCACCAGTCAAGTACCAATGTTCAACAAATTGTTCTTTGGCATTTATTCGGCGAGCTAACATGTTATACTCAGTACTGATTAAACTTCCTAACGGCGTTCATTGAAATACAAATAATATAATAAAATTACACTACCCACACAAAGTTCATAACAATAACGTGTATGTAATTACTTTAAAGGTCATATGTGGCGCTGGGCACACACGAGCATTTGACCGTAAGCCTGGTTCCCTTTTTACTAGAACGATTCGGAAAAATGGACACCATTTTAATTATCTCTATATTTAGGTATCAGAGTTAGAAATTTATTAAATAAGAAACAAAACAACAAATAGTAAAGTAACAATTTATAATTCTGTTTCAATGCAATTAAACATGTACAAAACTTACATTAAAGCACATTATTATCACCTGCAAACATTAATAATAAAAATCATTTAACACAAGTTATCGTTATCGTTACCGCTCGTACATCCTTACATATTCCTAACATATGTCGGAAGTGATAAATAATAAGAGGGTAGTCGTATCGAACATGTTTCAGACGTGGACGGTAGTTACAAGTATTTTAGACGGTAGTTACAAGTATTTTAGTTACAAATAATTAATTATCCGAACAGTCGAGGTTATGTGACGGTCAGCTCGACAGTACACTCTGGCTGCGACGGAGAGGACGTGCTCGTTGATATTCTCGGCACAGAGGTCACGCTTGATTGTCGCCTTCCTCACGTATCATGGCGCCTTGACGATACGCCTCAGGGCGACGTTCTGCACTTGTTGCAGCATCAGGCGATGGCGCGGACTGGCAAGGGCAAACCAGGCCGGAGCAGCGTACGTCAGATGTGGCCTGACGTAGGTTTTATATATGGGCAGCTTTGTGCGTAGTGGAAGGCGAGATCTGAGGACTGGCCGCAGCATATTCAGCGCGGGTCAAGCGCATCATTGCATTCTTTGCTTTTTTCACCTGGGCGGTCATTGTCAGTCGCCTGTCGATGACGACATCCAGGTAAGTTGCATTCTTCTTCCACGGCACCTTCGTCCCAAATAGTGTCAGCGGAGGAGGGTTTCTTCGGTGATCCCCAAACACGAGTGCTTGAGTCTTCGCCACATTAAGACACACTACTCAACATTAAGCCTCCACTCCGCCAGCCTGTCCGGTAGAAGGTCCAGAGAGCGCTGAAGTTTCTTAGCGACGTGTTTTGGGCTTAGTAACTTGGTTAAGAGCGCGATGTCTTCCGCGTAGGGGGCCAACATTGTGTCCTGGCCCACTGGGATGTCGTCAGTGTAGGTTGTGTACAGCGTTGGTGACAGTATGCTGCCCTGGGGAACACCGGCGAGACTTGGATGTTTGCTGGAGATGACATCATCGGCCCTCACGCGGAAGCTCCTGCCGTGGAGAAATTGGGACAATATTCGCGCAGAGTGGTGAGGGACGCCAGCTTGAAGGACCTTGTGCAGCAATCCTGGGTGCCATACGCGGTCGAAGGCCTTCGCGACGTCTAGGAAGGCCACTGCTGCAACTTCCCTTCTATTGGCCGCGGCTGAGGCAAAATGAAGCACTCGGGTGATTTCCAGGGTCGTGGAATGCTCGCTCCGAAAATCAAACTGTTCGGGGCGTGGTTGTAGATGCGCTTGGAGAAGTGGGAGCAGTAGCTTTTCGAACAGTTTGGATGTTGCACTCAGGAGGGTGATTGGTCGGTAGCTCTCAGGAAGGCGAGGATTTTTCCCTGGTTTGGGCGGCATTACTACTAGGCTCTATTGCCACTAGCATTACCCTCCATCCACGCCTGGGGGAAGTATCCTAGGTGAAGGATGGCATTAAGCAGTCTAGTGAGTGCTGCGATTGCTCTGTTGGGCAGGTGACGTGGAGCCACGTTGGTCACATTGTCTCTCCTCGGAGCTTTCTTAGGCTTGAGTGAAGAAATAATCTTCTTCACCCTCGACGGGGAGAAGAATGGAGGTTGCTGATCTGGATGGGGATTAGAATTTTTTCCTGGACTGCTGCATGTAGGGTGTTGTGGGCTTCTACACATTGGCTGGGGTTGGGTAGGAACTGGCTTTCCAGGTGTACGGCCAGAATTTCCGCTCTACCCTGGGAGTCAAAGCACATGGTGCCATCCGGGTGCAGTAGGGGTCTCACCGGCGGGGCTTTCTTTGTCACGAGGTGGCAAAGCTTGTTAAGCGACGGTTGGTACTCGCTTGCCTCTCGATGCGCTTCTTCCAACTCTCTGCAGCCGCGGACTCAAGCTCCACGCGGATGCGCTCTATGTAGTTATTCAGCTTGGTCTTTGTCGCTAGCTCACGGGTTCTCTGCCTCTCCTCTCGTATCTTTCTCTTCCTCGCGATGAGATCGGAGAGCCGTTTGGGGATGGGAGTCCTCAGCTTGAGTGAGGCGGTAGCTTCGTTGATGGCATCCCGAATGGTGCTGGTGATCTTTTTCTCCAGCCTGTCAATAGGCTCGTCGCGCAAGGGAATTTTGTTATGCACAAGGGCTTCAAATCGCGGCCAATTCGCGGTCTTCTGGCCGCGGTCAGCTTCCCTAGTGCCGTCACCAGCACTGGAAGGTGGTCGGAGCCGTAGGCGTCAGGCAGCGTCTCCAGGGTGAGTATATGGTCGTTCATTCCCCTATAGACTACGAGATCTATTGTGCTCGGAAGATGGGTACTAGTATAGGAGAAGTGGGTAGGCTCGTCTGCGCCCTCCACCACGTAGCCATGCCGATCGGCGTCCTCGAACAGGCGGCGTCCATTTTGGCACATTGTGTGACATCTCCATGCCGGGTGCTTGGCGTTCCAGTCACCTGCAGCAATCGTGGGTGTGGCGCTGTCCAAGATCCCTCGGAATTCACTGACATTGAGGGATGATGCTGGGGGGCGGTAGATGGCGAATAAGCGAAGTATTTCACCCCCGAAATGGATTTCCGTCCCCAGGGACTGGAACGATTTGGTGTTGGTGTCAGGTTGATGCACAATAGATTTTCTTACTGCCACTAGAAGGCCTTTCCTAGAGTTATCCGGAGTGGCATCTAGCCACAGTGTGTGGTACCCAGGTAGGTTGATGGAGTCAGAGGGCGAGAGAGAGTCTTACGACATTCACCCGTTGCTGGCGCAGAAGAAGGCGAAGGAAATGAGTCTTCCCTCGCAACCCCGCGGCGTTCCAGTAGATGGCGCGAAGTTCATCAGGCATCTTGAATGAGGCTCATCATCCCATTTAGCACAGCCTGGACTGGGTCTTGACCCTCCCTAATGGCAATAAGGATTGCCTTCAGGGTGTCAATAGCCCTGTCAATGGCTATATGTGCAGGCCTTTGGGTGTGGGCCGGGTGCGTTGTGAGTGTAGGTACTGGAGGTAGGGCTGCAGTGGGAGCAGGCTGCTGCACTGTTGCTGGAGCGGAACGGGCATCCTCCTGCCTCTCTTTCATTTGCCTGCTTCTTTTGCCTCCTCTCTTCTTGTTTCTGCGGCTTTCTCTCTCAGTAGATGGGTTCGCCGGTGCCATCAGTGAGTTTGCCTGCGTATCTGTGGCGACCATGTTTTGTGCCAAAGGAATGGAGGACCTGGAAGGCCGCTCTGGTGCCAGCTGAGTCAGGGCGGCGGTGCCAGCCCTCTTGTTACGCAATTCTTTTCTATATTGCGGGCATGCTGAGTGGTTTGCGGGGTGGCAATTGATGCATGTGGCTGGAACCTCCATTTTGAAATGTAACGCCCAGTCGGGAAGAACCTAACTAGTCGGGAACTAAATACACATTAATTGTAATATTTACCTAATTATATCTATCTATATCTACATATATGTAGTACAAAGCGAAATCGATTCAAAATTTTGTGTGTAATTTTTAAAAGTGACGGTTTTTTTTTCAGATGCGGTGTTCAGTAGAAAACGAAGTGATTTGAGGGGGCATTATACATACTACTCAAAACAAAATAAGCGGTAGCTGTATATATTATGTCAATCAATTATTTAATAACAAAAAAAAAATTGTTGAGCTGCCACTACATTTGTATTATACTTATAAAGATTTAAGAATATTTATAAAAATGTAACAAACCTACGCAGGGGCATAAACGTGTGACTGTTGTCCGTTTGATACCCATTTCCCTGATTTCTTTGCTCTGGTGTCAAGGCAAGAGCGAGTCATTGAGTTTCGCCACTAAACACGCAATGCATCGAAAATTCGGCGAAACATGGGGTTTCTCATTTGTTATCTTCTAAATTATGTTGTGTTGATATTGGTGATCCATTTGCTTTTACAATAAAAAAACCTGTAAATTAGAAAATTTTCTGGAAATTCTTTAGTTAATATTTTCTCTGGGAATTATTTTAGCTTTGTTATTCTCAGAAAAAAAACATGATTTTTAAGATCGTAAATTTTTTTGTTGAGTTTAAATTGTTGAGTTATTTGTTTTGCAATAATAATGCAATGCTTGCCTGTGTATAAATGGACGCAGTTACTGTAACAAGAACTGCAACAATGAACCGAGAAGGACGCTTACAGCGGTATATTGGAGACTTCAACATGCCTGGAGTCTCATACAAGATACTGAACCTATTAAAAGGAGGCCTTTGACTTGGGTAGAATTCGTGTTATGTTGCTATTTTAGGGTCCGTCGAGAATAAGCAATGACTGCCCGCAAGTTTCATAAAAAACTGTTGTTGACTACGGACAATCGTATCAGTGACCAAAACATCGGGATTCAAAAGACCAGCAAACCTAAAATGGTGAGTGATGCGGATTGCGTTGAAGACTGGGCTAACCGTTAGTTTCCTAACAGTATTTGTACTGGTGTATAAATTAGTCGAGAATTATGAGAATTATGCACACATTACAGCGTCTGACGGTAAGCGTGACGGTTGTAGGAAATGAGTTTCTTCCCGCCCTTTCGTTATATACTCCTATAAGACAAAGCGCGGCGTTGACGTCCGCCATTCATCACGCAATGTCTCGAAAATTGGTCGGGACGGAGTATTTTAACGATAGGTTTCCTCTGCCTACCCTGCCATAGAGATATAGAATGAAGCTAAAATATATGCACATCGTATTAGGGTCTGGAGACACTGTAAAAGCGAAGCAAGTGTTGAATTTAAAATTTTAGAATAAATATAATTTACATTTTGCTTGAATTTTATTATATTTTGTTTTTGTAACAATTATATAATTTACATATTTATATTTAACATAAAAGAAACAGTTGACGGCCTTTCATTGGCTAGAATTGTGCGCAGTTGTGAAACGAAATTTGTTTCTGTAATTTATTTAAAGCGTTCTGTTAAATATTTTTTATCACATTTCTGGAATTTACTTAAATCTTTATGAACATCGTTGTAATATAATTAGGTAAGTGAATAAACTATCACCTTATCATATAAGCCTTTTAACATGGCTCTTTTTCCCGACTGCTAAGGAAGGGTTATGTTTTTCGAGCGTATCTTGTATGTATGTATGTATGTAATATTCTTTATTACCTTATATCTCCAGAACCGGTGAACGGATTTACATAATTGAGGTATCGTTAGATTTGTATTAGCAGTCCAAGTGTTCTTAGATAGGTGACGTTAAAAAAACAATAATGGTGGCTGTGGGACGCCATTGGACTTAGTGAAATAAAAATTATTGTTTCGAATACCACAATAAGGGTATCAAATTCAAAAGCTCACTACGAGGATTTCAAAAAGGTATATCATGATTATAATTACCTTCATCATGGTAATTATATTTCCTAACAAAAAAGTGAAAAATAATAATAAAAAATATTTATAAAAACAAAATCCCCGACTGCACAAAAATAAAAAGAAAATAAACAAGCCCAATAGTTTATTAGGATTAACAGTCATAGCAAGGCACTTCCCTCCGATAAGGTACCAAGGCCGGCGCACAACGTAGCCATACCATCTCAGGCGACGCTCTTGGATTTTATTCGCTACATCACGGACCCCGAGACTACCTCGAATGAATGAGTTGCATATACGGTCAGACTGCGTTACGCCACATATCCATCTCAGCATCTTTATTTCCGTGACGTGAAGCTCCTGAGTATGTAGAGATAGTGATGGCCAGCATTCCCTGCCTTATAAAAGAACGGGGCGGGTGATGCTCTTGTATAGTGCCTTGTATAGTGCCAGTGCCTTGAGCTTGGGCGAAATTCTGAAATCACGGACCCCGCCAGTGGGAGTAGTAGGTATATAATAATATTTTCATACTCTAAAACATTAGTAAATGAACTTAAAGGAAAAGTCGCTTAGAAATAATTGGCGGTTATTTCTATATATAATTTAAGTTATTGAACCGTTATGAATAATTTATGTCATTTTTTTTAGTTCGTAAAGAATTTGTTAAGAATCGAAAACAAGTTTTTCTCTTTTACACAATTCATTAAGTCCCAAGTCTATTATGTAAATTTTTTTGTTAGTTTTCTTAAAATTGAATTGAAAAAAATTGAGTGATACTTGTTGCCGTTTAAAAAGAAATATCTAAGTTATCTATCTATAGAATAAGTGTCGTAAGGGACGAAAAAATGTGAAGCGCAATCAAGTATTACTTACTTCTTAAATTTAAACAACAATTATTTATTACTTAATTAGTAAATAAAATAAATGTATATAAAAAATAAAAAAAATCAAATCAGCTTCACGCTGTATCCCGCACACAGCAGGGTAGGCAGAGGAAACCTAGTGTTAAGACACTCCGTTCCCCACTTTCCGCCGAATTCTGGAGGCATTGCTTGTTGAGTGGCAGAACTCAACGCCGCGCTTAGCCTCGATACCAGAGCGAAGAAATGGAAATATAAATTTAAGTAAATATTTCATCTCCTCGAGTGGGGATTGAACCCACAATTTTTTGGTTTTACAGTCACACTTCGTGCCGCTGCGCCACGACTAATAAAAAAGAACAAATATATCATTTAAACCATAAATAATATACCAATATTGTATAGGAATTATAAACTATTAAATTGCATATCCACTGTCATATGTACGATGAGGCCGGTCGTGGCGCAAGGGAATAAGGATATGATTGTAAGCGCGACAGGTTGTGGGATTCAATTTTGAACGACGCAAAGCACAGCGTTGAGTTCCGCCACCCAAAACGCAATGCTGTCAAAATGCGGTGGAAATGGGGAACGGAGTATCGTAACACTAATCAGTGTGAAGCTTAAAAAATGCACTTTAAAATATTTCTTACATTATAAAAAAATTTTGCACCCTAAGCTTTATTACTATGGAAATTTTGCTTAACAGCTTTTCACTTAAACAAGAATATGCAATATTTTCCGCTCTCACTCATAAGAGCAGAGTGAGATTTACATAATAATTACATCCAGCTTTTATGTGCGCAAACAAAATATAACATAAACCACGTTATATGAAAAAAAGTCTGTTTGAAAAACCGAAGACATTGAAAAATTACAAGGAACTCTCGAAAAGGTCTGAAGCTGAGGCCGACTTTCATCGCGGCTGTGAACAAGTAATTTTACCGGAGCATTCGACGTTTGAGAGTCTACTTCAGAATAATTATGCTCGTCAAAGAACACAGCAGTTTTTACTTATTCAATAAGAAAATATATATTTGGTCATTAATATTTTTTTTTATCATGTATGTACCTAGAGTAAGGCAGGTAGAGTCGAAGAATCGACAATACATAAGATCAATAAGATATTTTTTCCAAACCTTGCTATATAATTGTTAACTACTTTTAGATAATCAATATTGTGTAAGACCGACCTCAACGCAAAAGACAGTAAAGTATAGGTACACATATGTACATAGACAGATAAACAACAACTTGGCATGTATGTATATGTATCACTCTTTAACCATTAACAATTAATAGCTTTATACATCAGAATAACATATAGGTTACAATTTATGTAAAGATTTACAATTTATCTGCTATTTTATAATGAGTTTGAGGGGCAAAGTTGCGCGAAGGTTGCTAGTAACAGGTATATCTCGAAAGTATGTTTAGTAGAGGCTAGACCTATTCATGGCGGCTGTGGGACGGTATTCGACTTAGTAAAAAAAAATGTTTTTTGGAATACCACAATATGGGTATCAAATTCAAGAGCTCAATACTAGGATTTCAAAAAAAGGAAAAAAGTTATATCATGATTATCATTACAATAATACTAATAAAAAAAATACAATGAGAAAGTTGAAAAATAAAGGCTTGTTTTTTCTTTTTATGCAGTCGTAGTTTTTGGTTTTTTAATATTTTTGTATTACATTTTAGTATTATTCAGTCTGGCAGTTCTCCAAAACGCACAAATTTTAATTTCCTTGTGATTACTCATTAATAGTAAATAATTTTAATAAGATGAATATCATATTAAATACTTAACTAAATAATAAAAAAGTCGTCTAGACAAGTTTAATGATTTAGTATATACAAAAATATATTTTAAGAATAAACCTTAAAAAAATTGAATATTTTACGTGGAGATTTGGTGTGTTCTTAGCTAATTTCTTTTCAAAAATGTTGGTAATTAAACTATATTCATTTTATTTGCTATTTTCAATGAAATTAGTAAATACTTAAAGTTTTTAATAATAAAACGTGCTTATAATTTAGGTGTAGCTACACAAAAATCGATCGCAAAAAAAGTTTATAAAAATGGGTCATTGATCGAGCGAGATTTTCTTTTAAATATTGCCACGAAAATACGTTATCTAACGTAGTGTTTATTTTGGCTTATAATAATGTTAGCATGCAGAGCTTTAATTTCCGATGGTGCAACTGCCGCCACGGATGCTTTAACAATTTATAA
>DWLH01001293.1:0-13475 GCA_018249795.1 Heliconius telesiphe telesiphe
TTCATTATTAAAATTGTAAGTAATTTTCACATGCCGCTAGTTACGAGCGCTTGCCGGCGCTAAATTCAAGCATAGGCAGGTAGTCATTACACAAAGTATCTTAGCCCAAGATCCCAGGGCCCCCAGACCTACGTTATTTTAGCGAAGCTGAAATTTATATACAAAATAAAAGCTTGCTGTAACGTAGTTTGCTGTAATTTTGAACAACCTTTGACGTCTGGCAGAAGTAAAGGCCCACATAAAGGTCTGGTCATAATAAAAATACATTTTTTACATTATTCTTAAAAATATACAAAAATACGAGCGTTTCTGCTTTAACGTAGGTGAGCGTGTACCTAAGTTGGCGTTACTTCTGAAAGGGCCCCAGTTTCAAATTAATAAGTACCCATACAGTCGTAACTACATATAAGACTATTAATCCTCAATATTTCAGCTTAGCTAAAATGACGTAGGTCTGGGGGCCCTGATATATCAGGCTATCTGTAATTATGTTTCGGTTACATGAATTGCTTAGATTTTTAATTTGAATGTTTCTAAAACTTTTAGAAGGAAAATATTGAATATTATTTTAAAAGTTTATTTTAAAAATAAATAAAATTGAAACCGAGTGTAAATGTAGGGAAAAACTAGGCAAGTGTAACATTAGATAGTGTTAAGACACTCCGTTCTCTACTGACCGCCGAATTTTTGAGACATTGCGTGTTAAGTGGTGAAACTCAACGCTGATGAGAGACAAATAATAATTATTTTTATATATTTTAACAATATATACAATATAAAAAAAAAACAACCGGACACAACGTGAGTGGTATATCATTAATTTAATTAGCCTAATTAGGGAACTTGCGGCAAACCATTTGTAATTTTGCATATGTGTAATATATTTTTACATTTCGTTTTGTTCTTCAACAACAACGAACGGTATGTTACTCTGGAAAACATTAATTTTAATTATGTTACAACCTCCGATATGCAAAGTAATTTTAATATGCGTCTTGTTTCGTTTTGTTTTTTTTTTAATACGGACACTATTAAAAGTACAAATAGAAGTTAAATATAACATTAAATGGTTATTGTGTAATTTTTACAATAAGTAGGTAAAAGTGTGTGCTTACCTTAACACTAGGTTCCCAGGTTCCCTCTACCTACCCTGCTATGTGAAAGTGGGAAGCTAAAAAACAGTAATAGTAAGCAAGCGTCAATCAACATGTAATGTGTCAAATGGAGGAGCTCTATGCCGCAAATACGCAAAAACTAGAAATCGAAGTGGTTTGTTGCTAAGTCGATCTCTGATGAGAAATGCTAATAACGATACCTTCGTTTATTTTAATCAAATATTAAAATATTTTTTTAGCTTCACGCTGTATCGTGCATATAGTAGGGGAGGCAGAGGGAACCTATTGTTAAGACACTCCGTTCCCATAAAGCCTTTTGTCCCCCACTGTCGGCCAGATTCTAGACACATTGCGTGTTGAGACGCCTCGTTTTGCCTTATTACCAGAGCGAATGAAAATATAAAATATTTAATTTCCTCGAGTGGGAATCGAGCCCTAAACCTTTTTGCGTTTACAGTTGTACTCTTATACCACTGCGCAGACTAGCTCAGTTATTATACAATAAAATATAAATAACATTCTCCAAACTAATAATTTACCATCATACGAGTATACCAACACAGTAAAGATTTTGAAAAATCTTTACTGTGTTGGTTATATATATATTTATATTATAGGCGAAATTATGGATAATTTCGCCTAACATTATAAATTGTTATAAATACATGCTTACTATATCATGGCAAGAACACCTATTAAAATAATAAGGTACTTGAGTGGGAGTCTTATTTCTTCGCTTTAATGAAACTGGTTTTTATGTATTTATATTTGATATATACATAAAAATATATGTAACAGATGCCGTAAGTCTGTTTAATATGATAATTATAATATAAATATATGTAATCAAATTATCGAATTTACATACCTACAATTTGAGGCCAGCCATGCACAGAGGTACAAGCCTGTTAGAGGTAGGTTGCGGGTTTCTATTCCCGCTTGAGGAAATGAAATATTTAATATTTTCATTTCTTCGCTCTGGCGTCAAGGTAAAGCGCGGCGTTGAGTTCAGCCACTCAGTACGCTATGCTTCCTTTAACTAACTGTTTGTTTGGTTAAACACGCCAATCACAGGAAGTACTTACTGTTTTTCAGATTTACTCTGCACATAGCAGAATTTGCTGATGGAATCTGGGAACCTAGTGAAGACACTCCGTTCCTCATTCAGACTATTCCGTTTTAATTTTCTGCATCACGTTAACCGTGTCGTTGTAACCCATTGTATCGACGGTCAGAATTATTATTATATATTCTTTATTGCACAGATAAAAAAATAGTATTATTTTCGACCTTTAGAATATGCCACGTGTTATATACATATACCTTTTTAGTTTTTTCCATTTGATAATCAAATGGAAATAACAAAGAAGGTGAAAACACAAAGAAAAGCTTGTATATTATAAATATTAAATATAAAAATAAATTTCCTTAATAAATTGATCTAGTTACAAAATAAAAATTACGACCAAACATTATTTGTATAATATATAAAATGTATGAAATTATACTCCTGGTATAATTGGTTAAATTATACTGTAGTTCTGCTTATTGTGTTTACTGTACTACTAATAGCTGCCGGCGTACAGTCATATATAAAGTAATCAGTACAAAGTGGTCTAAGCTAAGAAAATAAAAAAGTTCTATTGGAAGGCCGTCGTGGCGTAGGGGCAAAAGCATGCGACTGTAAACGAGACGGTTGTGAGTTTCATTCCCACTCGGTGAAATGAAATATTCAATATTTTAGCTCCACTTCTCAATACGGAAGCGGAAAGCGGAGGAGCGGAGTGTCTTAACACTTGACTCCCTCTGCCTACCCTAGTAAATGCAGGACGTAATGCAAAACGAAAAACTATGTAAATACTTATTTAGAAAACGTATAAAAATTTGAACGAAGCGGGACTCGAACCCGCGCCGCCTGGACACCGACCAGGCGTTCTGACCACTAAGCCATACGTTCAGGAGGCGCGGGTTCGAGTCCCGTTACATTCAATTTTTTATACGTTTTCTAAATATTTATTTTTCTTTCCTAAGTGTGTGTGGATTAACACTTTAAAAATGTTAAAAGAAAACTGTGTAAATATCCTTCTGTTTTGAATAAATTTCACTAAATTCTAAAAAAACATAAGTTAGGTCTCTTTTATGCTCATAACCTTAAATGTTTCATAATAGTACTTTCATTAAAGCAAAACGGATCCATTAATAAACAATGATATTGGTATATGCTCGAATATTGATTATAGTCAATAGACTAGAAATGG
Organism: Heliconius telesiphe telesiphe; assembly: GCA_018249795.1. Lineage (NCBI taxonomy): Eukaryota > Metazoa > Arthropoda > Insecta > Lepidoptera > Nymphalidae > Heliconius > Heliconius telesiphe. The sequence goes on from DWLH01001293.1 coordinate 3,374, forward strand.
ACGCTCTATTTTGTATAAATATATCATTTTCTATCTTTCATACGATAATAATTGGAATGGTTTATATTAAAATATTTGTGGCTGTAGGTATGTATGTAAAATATAAATTTTATTTTATTTCAACTATGCAATGTACACCTAGGTCGAAATAACCTAGTGTTTAGACACTTCGTTCTTCAAGATTACCAAGACCTTCTCACATACATATAGTTTAAATATTATAATAGCTTTAATAATTGAATTACAACCATCACGTACCTGTAAATCACATGCTGCCACTGTCCTGTCCTCAAATAATGCTTATAAAGAAATTAAAAATTAAATCGCTTCACGCTCTATTATTACGCCGCACACTGAAGGGTAGTAGCCACAAGGAACCTACTGTTAAGACACTTCCGTCCCTTTTTGCGTGTTGAGTGGCGTAACTCAACGCCACGCTTTGCTTCAACACCAGAGCAAAGAAATGAAAATATAAATTTAAATAAATATTTCACTTTCTCGAGTGGGGATCGAACCCACAACCACTCGCGATTGCAGTCACAATTGTGCTCCTGCGCCACGACTGGCTATGTTGTCTTATGAAAATAATTAATAATACAAATGTTTACCGTAATCTCAATTCCATATGGAAATGAAAGGAATTTTAAAAGTTTCAACACATCAGCTTCGCCGTAGTAAAAACTATTTTAATTAAAATCAACATTTTATTGGTAGTTCGAAATATCCTAGCGTAGAGTAATAACAGATTTCAATTTGAACTTTGCTGTTAATCAATTATTACTGTTATATAATTTTTATATGAAAAATTACCGCGATGCCATCGTGGCACAGTGGTACAGCTGACTATAAATGCGACGGTTGCGTGTTCGACTCCCATGATACCTAAGTTTATTTTAATTTTTCCGATTTGGTAAGAGTACAAAGTGTAGAGTTTTAATTTTTTTAACAATTGGTTCTTCTTATGAAAAAAATAATTTAAAATATTACCTGTAACCTAGAAACAAAACAACAAATTTCCTAATATGAAAAAAAATATATATTGAACGTGAAACTGCTACCAAAAATACTTAATTTAAAGCATGCATCATGATTGGAATTTGCATAATATCTTTGTATGGATCATAAAGTTTAAGCGGAAGTAAATAAAAAAGTTATTGTAGGATGCAATTTGATGAACACAACCACAAAAAGGCCTGCTTTTTGTTGACTCATAAACTTAAGCATCCTCTCAGTGAATATTTTTTATTATATCACATAATATTATGATGATAAACTAGAACTTAACATTATTTTGTTCTAGCAATGATCTTAAGTAATCTTGATCGATCTTTTTTGAAAGAAATTTAGATTTTTTTCGCAACGGTTCTGGGTTCGATTCTACTCAGGGAATAAATATTTTCATTTTCCTCAGTGGTAATAAGATAAAGCGTGGCATTGAGTTCCAATTCCAACACCCTAAAATACTCAACACGCATATCCTGAATATTGGGCGGTGCGTGGGTAACGAAGGGTCTGACCACTAGGTTCAATAGCCACTAGGTTAAACTTCTAACTATTTACTAAGTTCAATCTACCTACCCTACTGTATGGGGCATATAGCGTTTTACTTAATATTTGTTTTTAGCTTCAAGTAAATTACGTATAGTATATACAGAAAGCAGAGAGATTATTTATATAAAATCACTCTATGCTACTCGTACGTAGTTTTCAACTCTATTTATTGCGTGTTGACTAGTAAAATCTAACGCCCAGTTATGAGGCAATTGTGGCCCGGTGGGAGTTCGTTGAACGTTGTGGCTCGGTGGACCGAGGGAGTAGCTGTAAACGCACCGACTGTGGGTTCGATTCTCAATCAGGAAAATTAAATATTAAAATTTAATTTCCTGGCTCCGGCAGGAAGGCGAAGTGCGGCATTGTATTGAGTTTCGCCACTTAACATGCAATACTTCGAGAATTCTGAGGAAAGTGGGAAACGGAAGTGTCTTTATAGGACTGAAGTGTCTTAACACTAGATTCCTAGGCGCCCTCTGTATACCGTGCTATGTGCGAGACACAGCGTGAAGCTAAAAAAATACAATATACAATATCCAAATCAAAGGCTATGACGATCGGTTAAGCTATTCAAGTGTAAAAGTATAAAAAACAAAAAAAAAACGGTTCCGTAAAAAAATTGAGGGCTTGAGCTTTATCTAAAATTTAGACTTTGCTTAGAAAGAGCCTTTTCATTTGATACCTCACTTGAACTAGCGGCCTTAGTACCAAATTTTGCCCCCCTTTTAAGATTTTTGCCATTTTTTAGGATTATCATAAATGTTTTCAATTTTTTATTATAATTAAGCTAGTACTGGTAGTAAGCATTTTTATTTTTTTTTTTAAACTACCTAGTACTACATGTAGATACTAGGTGCTAAATTTCATAATTCTAGGTTAACCGGAAGTGCCCGTTGAGTACTGATTCCCTTGATAGTATTGAAATACGCGATATTTACGCCAGATCTTTTTTTTAAATAAATGTAGAAATATATATTTTTTTTAAATCATGTGTCTGCAGATCTGAGTATGAGGTTTGAATTTTAACTTGATATCTCTAAGCATTTCTGAGATAAAGGCTTTCGACAGACAGACAGAAAGGCACACCAACAGTCAACAAAGTGATCTTAAAAGGGTTCCTTTTTTCCTTAAAATGTACAGAACCTTAAAAAGTGTAGATGTGACGAATTTGTTAAATCTTACCGTAATCTATTTGCACACTTCGCTAGTTTGTGTATTCTACAGTACATACTATACTATGCTATGCTATGCTATGCTATGCTATGCTATGCTATGCTATGCTATGCTATGCCATGCTATGCCATGCTATGCCATGCTATGCCATGCTATGCCATGCTATGCCATGCTATGCCATGCTATGCCATGCTATGCCATGCTATGCCACGCTATGCCATGCCATGCCATGCCTTGCCATGCCATGCCATGCCATGTTATGCTATGCTATACTAGTTTCACGCTTTATCCCTAGCGGGGTAGTCAGAGAGAACGGAGCGCAAACGCTACGGAAATATGTAAATACATTCTACAGTACATTTAGAATATAATTAAATAAAGTCCAAGTATTTTGTATAATTTTCATAAAAAAATTTAAACAAAATAATAAAAAACAATGAATACCAAACAAAATGCATCTAATGAGCAAAAGTTAACGCATATAAAAAGCAGAAAAAAACGCTCTAATACGGCAAGAGACAAAATAAAGCATATCATTGAGTTCCGCCACATGTAGTATCCCCAAAATTGAGCGTTTAGGCAGGCAGATGAAGCCTAGTGTTAAAAAACTCCATTTCGCACTTTCGAGTTTTCTTTCATGTTGAGTAGCGGAACTAAATGCCGCACTTTGTCTCGACACCAGAGCAAAGAAAATGGAAATATTAAATAGCATAATATAACATAACAACATATATTTTCCTATTAATATATTTTTTCTCATTCACACGTCCAAACCTCGTTTTAGCAAAAACATTACACTCTACTGCGCTTCCCACTCGTTTGAGGAAGGTTTTTTGCGGCGCCATTAAACGTCTTTGGGCGATTTAACGGTAAAGAATTATTTGAGCGTTGTATGAGGAACATATTTCATACTTACATGTTCTATTGAATAAATGGATGGAGATTTTTTAAAGTGTTTGTTGGTTTCCAAATTGATTGTGTCCTTTTACTCGAGAACTTTTGTAGGATATTTGTGATTTTCTTTTTTTTAAGTGTTTACACATTTATAGGGGTAGGTCAGCTAGCTAGTATTAGTAACTATAATTAGAATTGAACAATGACTGCTGCGACGTTTGTGGTTTCGATTGTCACTCCGAGAAATAAATTATTTTCATTTTCTCGTTATGGTAGAAAGACCAATTCTTATTATAAGTTATTATCTTTAAAATTGGCTGACGTCTAAGGAATGGAGTGTCTTGACATTAGGTTTCGTCGACCAAACTTGCTATGTGCGGGATAGGGTGTAAACCTGAAAAAAATAAATATAAATTATTAATTTGATGTAAATCAGCTTCACACTGTATCACACACATAGCAGAACAGGCCGATGAAACCTGGAAACCTGAGAACCTAGTGTTAATACACTCTGTATACACTGTCACGAAAAAATTACTTCTTAAAATGTATTTCCGCAATAGTTTTGAGCTGAAAAGCGGAACTGTAATCATTATTTAGGTAAAACTTAACAAGTTATTTTGTAAATTAGTGAAGACTTGCAAAAAAGCAAAAAACCATGAGGAACCATGAGGACCCATGAGAAACCATGAGGAAATTTGTATTTATATTATAGAGAAAAAAACATTTTAAATTTATATTTATACTTAATTTCGTACAAAATGAGTTTATAAGTCGTACTTCCAAGTCCATCTCGCATTTGACCTGTTTTTATTGTTAAATTTAAGTTTAGTTTAATTGTAAACATAATTAAGTAGTGACAGTTTCATATATGGAAATGTGTTATGAACCAGAGAAAATATTTGAATTTTTCTATATCTATACTTCTAAACTAATATTATAAAGAGGAAAGATTTGTATTTTTGTATGTATGTTTGTATTGTTTTCACACAAAAACTACAGGACCGATTTCAAAAATTCTTTCACTATTAGAAAGCTGCATTTTCTCTGACCAACATAGGCTATATTATGTTTTCAAAAAAAATAAGGATCTCTAGTAAAAATGCAATAATGTAACCCAAGGGGTGAAGAAATTGATCTTAAAAATTCTATCATCGCATGCGCTGCGAAAGCTATTGATGATAGAACAAAACAATGTTCTACAATATTATAGAACACATCAATATCTATAAAAAAGTCCGTGATACCATATGTCCAACTACTGTAGTTATGACAATATAACTACTTTTTTATATTTTATAAGTTGATGAAAGTGCCGACAATAATCAAACCATATTATTCATACCTCTGCATTAATCCTTATCCCATTAAAGATAATTTCAATACCTTCAATATACTTTTTAAATTAATAAAATCGGATATGCCATTCAAAAGTTATAACGAATTTAAAAATATAAATTTAAAGAAAATTATGTAATAATAAAAAATCACTGCATTTTTTATGTGGCCTCGCGCACCGTAGCGGCGTGACTCTGCGACTCTCACTAAAATATAAAGACCAAGAAAGAAGAAAGAAGAAAGAAGAAGATAATCGATTATTAGATTTTTTTGTTTCTTCATTTGAATTGAATGGGCTTTGAAACTACGGGATTGATTTGGAAAATTCTTTTACAATTAGACGATTAACGTGTAAAAAAATACCAAAAAAAACCTTATATCGCGTACGCTGTGGAAATTATTGACAATAGAGCAAAGTGTTGTACTACAATTTTATAGAAGACATCAATATCTACAAAAAAGTTTACGATACCATTAAAGTTATGCCACCATAACTAATTTTCAAAGGAAAATGTGCAAACTAACTAAAACAGAGCCGCCATCGTAGTACAGAGGGACAACTAAAAAATATATGTATTGTGAAATTATTATTACCAGTAGAGTATCGATACTAATGTGGTATCTATATATTTATATATATTTAATAATATATAACAACTAATATATATTTAATATTTTTTTGCCCTTTAGTGTTTTTAAGGTGAAAAACATAGATATTTTTTTTATTTCAAAAAATATTTTAATAACTATTAAAATTTTGGTAGTTTTTATAATTCTAATGGAGTTAAACAACTTTCTAAAATGTTCTTTCCTTGCATGCGTTCTAATAACTATTGAAAGCTAATAAGCAAAATAAAAATAATTTTCTTTTGTATAAATAAATATATTATGTGTTATTATAATATAATATTTAAGATATTATATGCTATTTTAATTTTTATCTTAAATAAAAAAAATGTATTTTAATCAAATTTATTTACTTAAAAAATTAAGAATGCCCAAAAAGCTATCATTTCTCTATCAGGATATAATTAAATAGTTATAAAGGTCAGTTATTTAATCATTACACCATTCGTACATAACGAGTGTTACAATAAAAAGTAAATAAAAACAATTAAACAAATTTTACCGCTTACGCACCGCGCTCGCGTCTTCTATCGCTCCTTTAATCGGTCAAGTCGTTTCTAAAATAAGCGTCGACAAACAGAAAAACCAACAAACAGACAATTTTTTATTTTTTTTATTTATAATAATATCATTGTTTCTGGTTCTATTTCTTTGTTAAATGCCCCCAATAATCATTTTTATAATTTTAATAAAAATCGATAATGCTATAGTTTTAATAATTTTCACTTTAGAAATCTTAAGTGCGCTGCAAGCATACATTATTTATTTAAACAGGAACGTTATTCCCTATACTTAAACAAACAAATAATTCACAAATTTAAGAGGGCGAAGCCGCGAGCTGGTCGCTAATAAATATATAAATTTTGAAATCATATTAACATTTGAACGTAGCGGGATTTGAACCCGTGCCTCTTAAATATCGTCTAAGCGCTCAGACAACTAAGTCATACGTTCAATACATTTAAGAATATATGGCTGGCTTAGTGGCATTTGGACGGTTCCCAAGAGGTGCGACTTCAAATCCACATTTTTGCCTCGGTACCGGAGCGAAGAAATGAAAATATTAATAACTAATAATTTATTCTCCCGAGGTGGGATCGAATCCACAACCATCACACAGCAGTCACACTCTTGTGATCCTGCGCCACTACGGTATCTACACATAAATCAGGTATTTTTATAAAAGTAAGAAAAACTATGAGTAGTATACACCCACACACTATCAAGCCAAATGAGACTAAATGGGTTAAATGAGTCGAATTATAAAAGCAATTTAAAGTTTGCAGAAAGAATTCCTAGTGAGTGAGTAGTATTCGAGAGAGGTTTTGATATGAAATTTAATTAAATTAAACTTCGATTTAGTTGAAACTTACTTTTTACCGAATTCTGTAGGCAACGCCAATTCCTCATTACCAAATCGAGGAAATTAAAATATGAATCGAATCCACAACGCACGTATGTTCCCCTGCGCCACGACTGGCTCGTTTTGAATTTTCCGTAGGTATGTAGCGCGCTTATATGGAGGTACATAAAAGCTCTTACTTTAGTGTTTAGAGGTTAAGACTATTTTGCTACTTTCAGTAGTAGTTTTCTTTGTAGATATTTTTGTCATTTTATGAATTCAAAGAAAATAGAAAATGCAAAAATTAAATATAAATGTATTTTTTTGGTTGGTTTAATATAGAAGTTTAACTTTCATATCAACACCTTATACATTTCGGCCATCACAATAAGCCCAAACGTAATATCTAATATATTAAAATAAAGTGGTGAAGAGATAGATACCCTACAGATCCAAACACCGCTAAATCAGGTGAAGGTTGCCATATGTACAAAATATTTTTTGGTTTTTGCACTGACAGTAGGTACTTAAATATGGATACCTAAATATTTTCATGTACTAGAAAAGAGCTGATGATGTTCTAACGGCTGAACATACTTTCTTGAATATTGGCTAAGAACATCAGAATCGGTTCATTCGTTTGGAAGCTACGATTCCGTAAAGCCAAACAGATACTAAGACACCTCAGACTTATAACTACCCTTTGGTAAAAAACTCTATAAGATTTGATCTCACAACTACCACTAATAGCTATACCAATACATATACAAACGACGCAAGCGTAACCTAAATCAATGAAAACAAATCGAAATTCAGAAATAAAGTTAATTATTTCGTTCCCATTTCCCTTATTAAGTGCACTTCATTTGGAATTCAACTGTTAACTAAAACTTAACGTAGCTACATACAAACAGAGTGCTTCTAGTTGCTGGCGGTTTTGCATACGCAATGTTACACAAACAACGATTTACTATTTAGATTTCTTAACTTTAACTTTGGTGATGGAAAGAGATTAAATATCAACTAAATATAACTTTATGACTGACAAGTGACTCAAAAATGGCACGAAAATAGGTATATATTTTTTACGTTGGATTTTTTTCATCAGCTTCACGCTGTCTCTCGCACAGCGTGACGCACAGAGGGAACCTAGTGTTAAGACACTCCCTTACTTTCCGCCGAATTCTGAAGGCATTGCACGTTGAGTGGCGGAACTCAACGTCGCACTTTGCCTCAGCACCAGAGCAAAGAAATACAAATATAATTTTAATATTTAATTTCGTCGAATGGGGATCGAACCTACAACCAGTCGCACTAATAGTCACGCTTTGGGGCCTGTGCTCCGTTCTATACTTTTCACCGTATTCGAGACACTACGTGTTGAGTTTGAGGTAGCGGGAACACCAAAATAATTAATTTTCTCGAGTGGGAATCGAACTCACGACCATCGCGTTTACAATGAAATTTCCCAATGCACTAGGATGTTTTTTTTTAATTAAAAGACTTATTAATTTCTGGATATTAGTATGATAGAGTTGAAAGATATTCGAATGAATGAATGAAATTCGAATCCAGACTAGTCTAAAAATGTTGGTGTCAATAACAATAATATTTGGAGATATTTTTATTTCAAAAAATATATTTATTTACCTTTGCTTTATTGAAAAGGTAAAGCTTGTAAATGCATTATTAAAATTGTTAATGGTTTTCACATCCCGCCAGCTTCGAGCGCTGGCGCTAAGTTCAAGCATAGGCAGGTTTCATTACACAAAGTCTTCGTAATTATGTCCTGCTTATATGAAAAACTGATTTTAATATTTAAAATTTTTAAAAAGAAAATATAACAAATGATTTCAAAAGTTTATGTGAAAAACAAAGTTAATGGAAGCCATGTTAGTGTAAACGTAGATATGCGTCGTTATTTTAATAAATATTTTGTTTCGATTTTATTCTAAATATGGATACTGTTAAAAGTGCAAATAGAATTCAAATGTGTTTGTGTAATTTGTATAATAAGTTTGTATCGATTCCATTCGAGGAATTGAAATATTTAATATTTTCTTTTTCCCGCTTTAGATACGAGGCAAAGCGAGGCGTTGAGATTCGCCACTCAATACGCAATGCCACAGTGGGAAAGGAGTGCCTTAACAATAGGTTCCCAGGTCTTCTGCCTCCCCTGCGATGTGCATCATACATTTGCCTCGTTTCCGGAGCGAATAAAAATATTAAATATGTATTTCATTTCCCCGGGTGGGCATCGAATCCACACTTTATGCATGCATTTATACTCGCACGCTTGTACCCCTGCGCCACGACTAATAATTTACCGTCATACGAACATAGCAACACAGTAAAGATCTTTTATAATTTTGCCTAACATTATAAATTGTTATAATTATATGTTTGCGATATCATGGCAAGAACACTTATTAAAATAATAAGGTACTTGAATGGGACTTCTATTTCTTAGCTTTAATGAAACGGACCTATCTATTTATATTTAATTTATACATAATTATATAGGTATGTAATTTTTTATTATACAAACACACCTACATACATATATAAATTGAGGTACAAGTTCAAAGTTCTGAAGGAACGCCCTCGTGGCGTAGGAGAAAAAGCATGCGACTGTAAACGCCATGGTTGTAGGTTTGATTACCACCTGGGGGCATGAAATATTTAATATTTTTAGTTCTTCGATCTGGTAAGGAATCTAAGCGTGACGTTGATTTCTTCCACTCAACACGCAATGACTCGAGAATTTGGCAGAAAGTGGGAAGCAGAGTCTTAACACTAAACTCCCTCTATCTACCCTGTTACATGCGGGATACAGCGTGAAGCTGTAAAAAAAAACATAAATGACTTTCATAAAACTTACCGAATTCTAAGAAAAGCTTAAATGTAAAATAAACAACGGAATCGGCATATGCCCGAATATTGATTATAGTCAATAGACAAGAAATGGACGATCTATTTTGTATTAAAACACTATTTTTATCTTTCAATCTTTATTCCGGTAACAATATTGAAATTGCTCATACTAAAATATACTGAGGCCAGTCGTGGCGCAGTGGCACAGGGTGTGACTGTAAAATCGACTGGTTGTGGGTTCGATCCCCACTCGAGGAGATGAAATATTTACTTAAATTTATATTTCCATTTCTTCGCTCTGGT
>DWLH01001294.1:0-13474 GCA_018249795.1 Heliconius telesiphe telesiphe
GCGGCGTTGAGTTCTGCCACTCAACACGCAATGCCTCCAAAATTCGGCAGAAAGTGGGGAACGGAGTGTCTAAACACTAGGTTCCCTCTGCCTACCCTGCTGTGTGCGGGATACAGCGTGAAGCTAACATAAAGCATTAAAGGTCAGCTTATGCTCCTGCACCGCGATTGGCATAAATGTGCGACTGTAAACGCGCCACGTTGTGGGTTCGATTCCTACGCAAGGAAATGACATATTTCATATTTTCATTTCCTTACACTCAGGTTACGAGGCAACGCGCGGTGTTGAGTTCCGCCAGTCAACACGCATGCCTCTAGAAATCTTCAGCAACAAAGAAAGGTAAGCCAACAAACAACAAATAAAACATTATTAAAACTAACCTAGCACACCAAATAAATATAATAAGCTAATAAGAACAGGTAAACATTACAAAGTACTTGATAAGAGTTAACCAAAACTTTACACAACCGTAACTGACAAACTTTTCTACACATCAGAAAGCAAATAAATTTGAATCTTCTTATCCAATAAATTAATTTCATATAACTTGGATGTACCGTTTTGCGTATGCCAACCTATATTTGCAGGTCGACCTCCTTGTAAATCATCCCAAGAAAATTATAACGATCAACTTACATATACCGAACTTGCTTGAACATTAAACATTCTCGGTTTGGTGGTCTCAAGTTTTGATGAGAGGTTGTAGGTTATTATTATAAGTACGGACGTATGTATGTATGTATGTATATGTTGAAATATCTATTTTTTCATATTGGTGAAGTTCAAATATAGGTTAATTATATGTTTTTTTCTAATGTGCCAGAATTCCTTTAATTTATTTATCAAGAATAATAGATATAAATTATGAAGAAAATAGAAAAAAAATGTGTTAAAAAATGGCATAAAATAAAACTAGAGTATTGAAAGTAATTTTGTAAATTTAAAAAAGTTAGTTATGATATTGTAAGGATAGTATGATATTGTAAGGCACAAGCGTGCAACTGTCAATACGACAGGTTATGGGTTCGATTCCCGCTCGAGGAAATTATTTAATATTTTCATTTCCTCACTCTGGTAATGAGGCAATGCGCGGCGTCAAGTTCCGTCCCTTAACACGCAATGTCCAAAATTTGGCGATAAGTGGGTAATGGAAGTGTCTTAATGGGAATGGAGTGTTTTACAACTAGGTTCCCAGGTTATAAATTATACATTTATTATAATTAATACAATTCTTATCTTATTATTATACAATTCTTAGAAAAAATCACAATTTAAGTTGTAATGACTCGCAAACTTTCGCCATACATCGTTAATACTCCGAAGTTTTTGAGTCTGGCAAAAATCTTTAACTCCACTGCATTATAGTCGCAGCGTAAAAAGTGGTAGGAGCAAAAAAATCCGCAAATTCCGCTCAAAACTTCAAAGTTAAATGTTTCCAAGCGTGTTCGAAATTTTTTATCGCAATGGATGCTTCGTTTATTGCTATTTTCTGGTTTACACTTTCCAAAGCATTAACGGGCTGGCGGTATAAAGTATATCTAAGAGCTTTATTTTGAGAAAAATGTTCAATAAAAACGATTTTATTGATTTTCTTTATATAAAGGGGCAGTCTTTATAGCAAAATATCTGACTCGTTAGTATTGAGACAATATATTGAGATGTAATAGATTATTTTAACTTTTTGTATATACTTTCGCATTTAACTGTGTAGTTCATAAAATTCTACTGTTTTTCTTTGATTATTCTCTAAGTACTACTGAAAATCATCACGTTGTGATTTTCACTTAGAAGGTGTCATTAATATTCCGTAATAACTATTATAATTTTTTCTAAATTATTTTTTCCAATCAATCACACTTTATCACGAAATTTGATCATAAGCAGTTTATCTATTTGTTATCAATAAAAAAAACCATAAGCTTTTGAATGATATACATCAATGAGTAATTTTCATAAAAAATAACGTACCATAAAATTATTCATAATTTATATTATAATATATTTTTCCAACGAAAACGTAAAAACATATTTAATCAAAATCATCTTCACGCTGTATCCCGCACACAGCAGGATAGGCAGAGGGAACTTAGTGTTAAGACACTCCGTATCCCCACTTTCCGCCGAGTTCTGGAGGCGTTGCGTGTTGAGTGGCGGAACTCAACGCCAAAATTATTTCATAAATAAATATTTCATTTCCTCGAGTGGGGATCGAACCCACAACCAGTCGATTTTACAGTCACACTTTGTGCCCCTGGGCCACGACTGACCGCGTAAAAAAATATAATAAATAACTAAGATAAATCGTAGTCAGCACAGTTTAAAATAAATGTAATTCCGACTCATATCACTTCCGGTTGCACTCTTCCCAACAAAAGAATTGTCGAGTAGCGCATACAAATCCGTAGTGGAGTAACAATTGGCCACAGCTGCAAAACTTCATACCACCCCTTTATCACGGAGATAAATGAAAGGAGTGTACGTTCTTTTATTTTCACTTTTTACAGTCACATTTGAATTGTGGAAACGAAAACGTTCAGTTAAAAACTCGTACTGAACTAGATGGTTTTATCGCAAGATTGAAATTTAAATTAACGTTATTTTTATCACTTTTTAGGGTTTATTTACTTTATTTAGGGTTCCGTATATCGAAACGTAAAAACGGAACCTTTATAGGACAACAAAGTAATGGTTGTCTGTCTGTCCGTCTGTCAAGGATGTGTTAAGCTGAAATTAATATCAAATATTCAGGTCTATGATCCCTTGGTCCCTGGTAATCAAAACCTATAGGGTAGTTCGCGTGAACTTAAGCTTGTCAATTTTTTAAGTTAAATTTGTTGGCCTACAATCCTGAAATTGATATGGAAGCCTCTGTGGGCGAGTCCGACTCGCACTTAGCCGGTTTGTAATAAGGGTTTAATATATTGTTAAATTTAATTTACTTGTAAATATTTTAATACAAAACATAATAAAACGTATTTCACGAGTTATTTCGTTTTATTACGTGCGTCAGTAAAATGATTGACCAACGGATTGAAACTAAAATCCTCATTTTTTACACGCAATGGTTTCATATGACGCAAACAATATTTTTTTCAGCTTCACGCGGTATCCTGCATGTAGAGGGCTAGTCAGAGAGAGCCTAGTGCTAAGACTATCCCCACTTTAGTTTTTTCCAACTTCTTGAGGGTTTGCGCATTAAGTGGCAGAACTCAACGCCGCGATTTGCCTCGAAATCAGAGCGAACTGAATATATTTAATATTTAATTTCTTCGATTGGGAATCGAACCTACAACCTGTTACGTTACAGTCACACGCTTGTACTCTAGAATTAGTCAAAAATTGCTACAAATAGTACTTACCTATGAGAGAGGGTTCTTAATAAGTAGTGTTAGTTAGTAACTTAAACGCTTACAGATTTAGATTGATTCGAGGCACGGTCTAGAAACGCTACAGAAATTAAATTAGGCTAATTAACCTCACCTTGCAACTATATTTTACAGAAAAATAGAATATCTCACTAAAAACGACCTTATTTCAACTGTAATAAAGGCTAGTAAATAAAATATAGTGTATTGTTATGCCAACCACGTATTTGGTAACTTTTTCATCCCACCTTAATTTATAAGGGATAATGTTTGGTAAGAAATTAGGCAACGACGCTTGTGTCGAAGAGTTTCTTTGGCATTTGTATAAAATAAACATCGGAATACGTTACAAAAAGTATAATAGCAAAAAGATATAAATTAAATACATAAATTTCATTTCTTCAGGTAGCTTTAGGTAGTAGGTTAGTAGGTTAAGATTCTAAGTAGGTGATTCTGATATATGTAGGTGTCATAAGCACCAAATTTCTGCACCAGGCACCAAATTTATGCACCTAGTACCAAACTTTTTAATAAGTATTGATGAAAGTCATTGGATAATAAAATTGTATGATGCTCATTTTATCGCCGCGTATATATAAGCACTAGCAACCCACACACAGCTTCTCCCGCTTAAACGTTTTGTTATATAATACAAAATCTTAATATAAATGCTTATGTTTAATTCTGATGTGAAAGCTATATTTATGTAAAGTCTCACCCAAATCTGTTCAGTAGTTTTTGCGTGAAAGTGGAACAAACTTTCACCGTTTACGATCAGATACGTCCTAACTTACGATAGTGTCATATAATATAAAATCAGAATTAAATCAGCTTCATACTGTAATCCGCAAACAGCAAGGTAAGAAGAGGGAACCTAGTGTACAGACACTTCGTTCCCAACTTCTGTCAAATTCTGGAGGCATTGCTTGTTGAGTGGTGGGATTCAACGTCGCGCTTGACTTGCCTCGACACCAGAGCAAAGAAATAAAGACGAAAAATCTTGGGCCTAAATGTAAAGAGGTGAGATATGGTCTATAAATATTTGGAAATTTGGAATACCAAATATGAACTTAATTGACAATGTAGATGATACGGACGTAGCTAAATGAGAAAAATGGTTTTAGATCCTTAATCCATATAAATAATCCAATACTGTACTACGTTAATAAAATATTTGTTGATTTTAAATCTTGATGATGTTGATTAATTAATTTATACTTAGATAAAAAATTTAACGCACCTATTAGTGCATATATGATGGATAGATCTTTTTCTCAGTAATCACCTATTTTACAGAGGTTGATTGTCCTTTGAACTTGACCTAACTTTTACCAAATCCCTATAATCCCTATAAGTCTATTAAATCATACCATTTTCATCTCTTTACATTCTGGGCCCAAGAATGTATGCAATTGTTTCAGTATCCTTTAAATAAACATTTCATTTCCTCGAGTGGGGATCGAATCCGAAACCAATCACGTTTACAGTCACACGCTTGTGCCCCCTACACTACTGGCCATCATCATAAAGTATATATTGTAACAGATAATATAATACCTTGCATTATACCACCCACTATTTAATATAATTATATTCTGTATTATACTTCAATATGATATGATTTGTTATAATTAACAATAATAATTTATGATGATAATTATAATATACATAATAATTATTTAATACAATATAATTAATAATACTTTTGTATTAGCATAGTACTTTTATTATTTTTAAGTATAATTTTTTGATATCGAGAAATAGAACGTGTCTAAATATAAATTGTAAAAGTGGGTAATTTTATTTTGAAAAGAGTATAAAATAGCATGTATCGATTGTACGAAAAACACAAATTTGTAAACCTCTGAGTAAAAAACATTGTTGCATAACTCTGATTTTACTTCCGCCTCACTGAAGAACTCTCGCCATCCACCTTTGTCATAATATAGTCATATATAAATATATTATACACCACACTGCGGCATGGATGCTCTACACTTAAACTTTATCATAAAACTCATTGTCGAGTAACTTATTCAAAAAGTTTCCACTATTAACGATGTATGGCACAAATATAAAGTTTTAAACGTAAAATTATGAACTTCTTCCTCTTAATTGTAGTCTATTCAGCGGAATAAGTTCTTTTCGATATAATTTAATAATATATTATAGAACTAAATTTTATTTAAAAATCAAGTATTCATAGATTTAAAAATCAAGTATACATAGCAGGATAGGCATAGAGTACCTGGAAACCTAGTGTTAAGATACTCTGTACTCATTAAGACACCTCCGTACCTCATTCTCCGCCGAATTCCGAGGCATTACGTGTTTAGTAGTGGAACTTAACGCCGTAGTATTCCAATATCATTGATTTTTTTCTTATAAGATACTAACTAATTAATGTAATACATTTTCATAGCAGTTATACTTAAAGGCCAGTCTCCTATATTATAGTCAAAGTGTTGAAGATCAATTTGTATTCGTCCCCATTTTTTATACCACTGCCATATACATACATTTAAAAAAATGTTGAAAACAAAATAATTTTAAGAATTCAAAATTCAATTATTTACCTATACAATAAATTTAGTTGTGAAGTAATATATTTGTTATAAACTCTTACTATAATAATAGATACTTTTATTAAAAATAAATCACAATAATGATTCTTTAAAAATACTAATATTTCAAATATTTCTAAAGTTTATGAAAACTTCACTTTAAAAGCATAATATCAAACTTCAAAGTATTAAAAAATATAACTTAGCTTTTTCGTTAAACTTAGTAGTTACACTGTTCCAAACTATTAAAAATGTAAAACAAAATATTGTGAAGTAAACGGATTTTGTATAAAAGATAGAAATTTCTGGCATATGAATAGAAAACTGGACGAAAAGAGCAACAATAGAGTTCCGTTCAGACCCTTCAGATACGAAATAATAAAGAAATACTGTGTCACGTATACGAGATACATATGTAACACAAAAGTATACCTATAAATGCTACGAGTATGTATGAATTATAAGCTGTCATGCATGAATGTAGTCAGTTATATACATATATATATATATATATGTATATGTATATAACTGACTACATTCATGCATGACATATATATATATATATATATATATATACTAGAAATTGGGAACTTTATCACCCTAATCGCAAACACGTCTTAAATGATAAAACTCAATACCGAATTTGTTTCAACGGAGCTAGTAAATGAAAATAATTCATCATCACGTGGATGTGGATCGAAGCTATTATCATCGTATTTCCAATCAGACGCTATTCCACTCCGTCACTACTCAATAATTGATAATAAGTCCATACTACTTATAACAAATCCACAAAGAGAATTTAAACGCAATTACAACAAAAAAAATGTAAATTTATTTAAATCCAATTACAAAAAGTAAAATTAAACATATTCAAAAAACTACAATTTACAATTCAATTTAACTGTCTTATCATAAAGTATTATGATAAGAATGTTTGTATAAAATGTACTTTAGACTATTGTCTAAAGTACATTTTATACAAACATTCTTTATAACATTTACACATTAAAACGTACCCGTATTTTAAATTTTGTTTTGTGTTTTCACAGCGCTGTAAGCTACAGAGAGACAAAAAGACTTAGATAATTGAGTTTTCGAAGAGCTTTTCGGCGAAAGCGTAAATTATTCGTGCCCCGTTTCACCTAAGAATGTACACTATTCTTTATTTTTTTGTTTATTTTTGTTTTGAATAAAAGAAGAGCTACAGTGGATTTTTAAAGTAAATTAAAATCTCAACCATTTTTGCTTCGGTATGTTGGGAACTATATTATGAATGATTGTAATATAATAAATGGATTTGATAACTTTAACGGGGATAATTGTATAGTGAAGCTATGAATCCAAACCAATCGAAACTAGTATTAAAAAATTTGAAAACTATTTAATTGATTAGTTATGTTCGGTCTGCGTGATATAGATTTTTTAAATTTAAAATTCTATTAGATCTCTTCAAGTTTGTAGACTAAAGAGAAGTAAGTTATATTAATGTTAGTCCGAATTCATTTTAGTTTTTTACATGAAAAATTAAATATACGTAGAAGTTTAAAATAATATTTCACAAAATGAGCATGTCCATTCATATATTTAATTTCCGTGCTCGTTTAATACACTTAATTAATTCCATTGAGTGTTACTTGGGGACCTCGCGGTTTCCTTCCGAGTTCTTAATTAGGCAATTAGGCATGCTTCTTTTGCAGGTAAAATTAAAATTCGCTCTGTACCTGACAAAATTCCTTGAGCAATTTGAGTGAAATTATTTTAAAAAGTTACGAGCTGCGATATTAATTTTGAATGATGAAAAAAAATCTGCAGTACTACCAACTAATGTATAAAATTTTATGAAAATTATTTTTTTCTTGATTAATTTCTCATATTTAGCAAGGTTAGCTGAATGTAACTTTTCTATCATTCCATCCATCTACCACATCACTTCAGTTTCCATTTGCAAATATAGTGTAACTACTATTTTTTTTTAAACACCTCAGATTGTGTACGTAGTCTGTACCTTTTGTTAAGTTTTTTTTTTATTATTAATATATTCAAAAATTGCTTTAGATGTAACTTAAAACAACATATTTATGGCTATGTAGATACAGTTTCTACATTTTCTAACTAATAACCACACATTTGTGAATTATCATTTTTTTATAGTAAACCTGAGAGGGGAATTAGAAGTGACAGCTGTAACATGCAGTAAAAAACGTAGAAATTATGACAAGACGGCATCGAAATTTCTACTCTATGATATTTTTATACATATAGTAAACTATTTTTTTACAGGTTCACGTTGTATTCCAAATATAGCGCACTAGGCAGAGATAAGACACTCCGTTCCTCACTTTACGCAAAATTTTTGAGGCATTACGTGTTGAGTTGCGATAATCAACGCCACGTTTTGCCTTGTTACCAGAGCGAAGAAATGCGAAAGTTAGTAAATAATAATTTAGTTCAAAATAGGAATTGTACCCATAATCGTCGCGTTTACTGTCACACACTTATGTTTCTCGAAGGCCTCAAACTACTAAAGTATTTATTGGTATGGAACTATAAATCGAAACGAAAAAATGAGTACCATATTAGATGTATATGGTGGCGCGAGTCGGGCTCACCCATCGAGGGTTCCGTACAGAAATTTTAGGTATCGAGATTTTTCTTGTATACGTGTATCGACCAGGTACTTTTGAAGTATTTGAACAGAAAATGGAGGATGTTCTTAAAAATTTGAGTTTGAATAGTAAATCTTTAATAGCATACGGAGACTTTAATATACTTCAGGTGACATCATTAAGCCTACGTCTTCTGAACATATTTAAATCATTTGATTTGTTTAATATTTTCTCTGAACCAACTCGTATGTTTTTTGTTATTTTGCTATTGTAGAAAAACAAATTATTACCAATCTGAGCTCAGATCATTGTGGTCAAAAATTTTCAATGTTGTCAAAAAGTTTTCAATTTCAACAGATGTTCTTATAAAAACGGAGACTTTCCTTACAGTAAGTAAGTCTTCAACATATATCTACTTATTAAATATTCTTCTACGAAATTAAAAGCGTAATTTTTTTACTATCCGTTCGACTGATAACAGTGAAGTTCATCAGTGAAGTTAATAGCCGTGTAAGACTAACTGACAGGCATATCGCACCTCCAATAATAAAGTGATCTAATAAAATATATTTCTTTTCAAAATTAATTAAATTACTTATGAAATTTATTTTAAAGTCATTTTATCTACTTAGCTTTGATACATATTTAATGATAATTTTATTATAATTTAATGATAATTTTATTATCATTAAATGTATTTAGTCTGAACTAAATATATGGATTTAAAAAAAAAACATCTTCAAGCTATATTCCGCACACAGTAATGTAGGCAGACGGAATCTAGTGTTAAGACACTCCGTTTTCCATTTTCCGCCGAATTCTGGAGACATTGCGTGTTTTCTTCGAGTGGGGATCGAACCCATAACCAGTCACGCTTACAGTCACATACTTATGCCGCTGCGTCGCTACTGGCCTCACAGGTTTTATTTAATCACATTAATATTAGCTTAGTAAAATATATGGCCAGTCGTGGCGCAGGGGCACAAAGTGTGACTGTAAAACCGGCTGGTTGTGGGTTCGATCCCCACTCGAGGAGATGAAATATTTACTTAAATTTATATTTCCATTTCTTCGCTCTGGTGTCGAGGAAAAGCGCGGCGTTGAGTTCTGCCACTCAACATGCAATGCCTCCAGAATTCGGCAGAAAGTGGGGAACGGAGTGTCTTGACATTAGGTTCCCTCTGCCTACCCTGCTGTATGCGGGATACAGCGTGAAGCTGATTTTTTGATTTTGTAGTAAAATATGCTGCAAAAGATCACTGTAGTATTTCTGTGGCTATTTAGGTTACTATAATTCTTCACTGTACAATGAGCATTCTTTTATATATAAATTGAGAGCTTCACGATTTTTTCCCCTATATAGCACATTACACAGGGCAAACCAGGGTGTGAAACACTGAGTGAACACTCCATTCACTAAATTGTTGCTTAATTTACGAGACATCGGGTGTGGCTGAATTCGATAATTCACTCTCTTGAGTGAAGATCGAACTAACAACGCTACAACGTCAGACGCTATTCCACTGCGTCATGACGGAGTCATGACTCAAATATTTAATGATATTTTATTATAAAACACACTGTTATTTGTTCTATATAATGATATTTTCTATACAATTTGTTCTATACAACGATATATATATTTAACCTAACTTAACAACAAGTACCAATATAAAGCAAAAGCTATAAAAATTTAATTACTTCATAAATTTTTATTACACAAACTACAAATAATATATAAAACACAAGCAAATCAGAGTAGCAATACTACAGTTACAATTAAATCTTAACGGCTTGGCTTGGAATCCATTTATATTATAATAGTGTTTGTGAAACGACACAATACGATGGAGTGTTCGTATGTATGTATGTGACGAGACGTAGTCATAACACCTCGCAAGCTATCTTGAATACAAACATTCCTCAAACTTCCGTAATTACAGTTTCAGTGAGTTTAGAGATACGATTTCGAATGATGTATACATATATATTGAGGCGGCCGTGCGCCGTGGCGCAGTGGTTCAGAGTATAACTAGTTTTATAGGTTCGATTCCCACTTGATTTTCTATAAAATTCCCACTTGATTTTATATAAATTATTCCGATTTCTCAGCTGTGAGGTTGGATACTGCCTTCATAAAAATTATCCTGAATTTTACGGAAAACAGAATGTTTTGACACTGATCTCCCTGCCTCACATGTTATATATGGGAAAAAGCGTGAAGCATTTTTATGGGACTAACACTAAAATATACAGGGGGCTGTGGAGCAACATATAGGTTACGTTTTATCCTTAAAATCCTGCGGGATCGAGATTTACGCCGGAAAAATCACCTTTGTCTTACGCGAGTGCCTATCTAGATAGATATGAAATGACTGAACTATTTTCTAATACGACATTCCTTGCAAGCAAGTCAAATGAAATCTTTAAAGATTTTAAATACTGTTTATTAACATACAAGCGGGCGCGCGCGGCTTCGCCCGCTTATTTGCACCCTTAGGGGTGAATTCTAAAAAAACCACGAAACACGTGTTCAATAAAATATTTTTAACAGTCTGAATTAATTTTTTTATAAAAATCTGTGACGATTTAAAGATTTTTCCATATAAACTTTCAAACACTTATTTGAACCCTTAGAATAGAATTCACCCCGAATTCTAAAAAACCATGAAACACGTGTTCAATAAAATATTTTTAAGAATCTGAATTTCAAATTTTATTAAAATCGGTGCCGGTTTAAAAAAAAATCCAACAAACTTTCAACCCTCTTTCATCCCTTTAGGGTAAAAATTTTTCAAAATCCCTTCTTAGTGGATGTCCAGATTATGAAAATAAACATCTGTCAAAATTCCACGTTTCTAGGCACAGCGGTTACGGCGGTGCGTGCGTCTTACCTCAGTCAGTCAGGTAATGTCCTTTTATATATATAGATAGATAACAGTATACCAAAATATTTAATCTGTTTTCCATAAATATATATTCGTATAGTGCAAGTGGGCAAAGTCACGCGGGGACCGGTAGTTAGGTAATATTTCACATTTTTGGTAATGTTATAATAAAATATATTATTTCATATTTCTGCTCGTATCATATAAACATGTATACAACTGTAGATATAATGATATTTACCTGAAGCAAATATTGTTAAATACTTTATGCAAGTACGCTATAATCTCATATATTCCTAGAAAATTCTAACTAGAACAAACAAAAGATTTATTTATTTCTATTGTATATTTAATTAAGATATTTATATTTATAAGATATTGATATTTATATTTGACATAAAGATAATCCTTTATTAGAATACGTCTACTAAATTGGACGGGAACATATCTGTTCAATTGGCAAATAATATTATTTGCTTTTTGATATTAACGTGGGACAGTTTTTGACATTTAAGTGATCTAATCTAAGACTAATCAGGAATACGATGCGACTTAAAAGTCTGCGGTCAGGAAACTATTCTAGTGGTATTACTGCATAAAGAATACCAATATTCTAAATATTTCATCATGATTATTACATACCTACCCACTAATAAGTAATTATTTATTAATACTTCCGAAATCATTAAAATTTATGATAAAAGCTAATTCAATAATACTAATTATAATTAAGACACGCACCAGTGTATCCAGCCAAGTTAAAAAGTTAAAAACGCGCAATGTGTATTTTACACGAACCATTTTATGCTACTTTTGAGCCTTTTATAACTCATACATATTAACGTTTAAAAACCCACAATTTCATGGCTGACTTACTCACTCATCAAAAACACTTCTAGGTGACTTATAAGCTTGATTTTTGGTGCCAAGACAGACTATTATACATATACACAAAAAGATTACTGATATTATACTTATTAAAAAAACGTATAAAAAATTGAACGTAGCGAGATTTAAACCCGCGCCTCTTTCTAAGCCGTCCAAGCGCTCTGACTAACTAACGTTCTCATCGAGCTACGTCGAAATTCTTATACGCTTGTTACAACTTATTTTAAATTGTTAGCATCTCTGTACAGAGATTTTTACAAATTTCCGCTTTTTACATTTTTTTTTTAAATATTTTTAACATTTTTAAAGTGTTATTCCACACCTAAGAAAAAAAAATATTTATTGAGTATTTTTGCTTAGGATAGAATTCAAGTTCTAAATTTGACTAGGCTCACCATCAGAACCATCAGGCAAGTAAATTATAAAAAAAGTCTAGTTAAATTTAGAACTTCACTTTTATCCCGAGTGAACGCAAATTTCGCTACTCATATCTAAAGGCGAGAAATACGCAACTTAACATTTAACTTTTCTCAGAAATCATATTTATGTTTTTGATGGAATTTTAATTACATTAACTTCAAACGGTATCAATCAACATTTGTATATTATTATATACAAATGTTGTATTAGTTGTCGCTAGCATCTTTGTTAGCGTACGCTTTAAGAGCTAAAATAGATAATCCGACATTTTCCCTCCCTTATATTTTAATTTTCTAAGTCCAGTAGTATCGTCTTTGCTTTGACTATCAGACATTTAGTAACAGAAAGTGTTTATGGACAAGATATATAGATAAAATTTAATTATTTTATGTACATTATTATGTATATATAGTAAAATGACAATGATATCATGATTTTTGATGATGATTTTGTGCCGTGTGATCCCGGCCTAGAATAGGATCATCCTGGTATTGGTGGTGTCGTAAGAGGCGACTAAAGCACGCGTGGTAGAGTCACGTCGCCAGCAATGGAAACACGCATGGGCAGACTCGACCGAATCATTACCACCCCCGGCATTTAAAACCGGTGTGAAGAAGTGGCTTTATGTCACTGCGTTTCGGATCAGGTAATGCCGGGCTCCGGCGCCCAACCCACCTTAAAGGCAGGCAACGCACCTGTAACTCCTCTGGTGTTGCACGGGGTCGTGGGCGGCGGTGATC
>DWLH01001295.1:0-13469 GCA_018249795.1 Heliconius telesiphe telesiphe
ATATATATATATATATATATATATATATATATATATATATATATATATATATATATATATATATATATATATATATATATATATATATATATATATATATATATATATATATATATATATTGTAATACACTTACTATCTTCATATTCTAATTAATGCATACATTTTATTTGATTTTAATTTTGATAGTTAATATATCTCGGTAAGACTTAAGACTATGGATACCAGTTTTTACTTTATTTCAGTTAGAAAACTATTATTCTTAATTAAAATTAAGAAGCAGAGAGCAGCAGTGGTAGTAGTTTACAAAGGTCTCACTCTTTTTTTCTTCGAGAAAGAGAACTGGCGTAAACCTTTAGTACTTCTGATTCTCTGATTTTGATCGCATGGCTGAATAGTAGATTTCATAGAGCTCTAATCAAATATCATAACTCAATTGTAAGTTCACAATGATGTAAAGTAAATATCATAAAATATTCAAATACAAAAACATAAAGCTACATTTTAAAATACTAATTCTATTTACGGGATAATAAAAAGTAGTAGTGTAAAAATTTTGGCAAATATTTATTATTGCAATTTTTAACGCTACAAAGTCGGTAATCGCGTGTTTGATGGCAATAAAACATTAACAATGTTCAAATATTTTCTACGATATACATTTTTATAGTTAAATATCAACCAGTATGATAAATTACATGTTTAATATGGTTTAATTATCTCAATCCTGTTTAATAGATACGAAGTCGGAAAATGATGAATGTATTTAATTTTAAACCAGTACATATTATTTTTTAATTTTCATCAAATAGTATGCAGATGTTTGTATACTTCCACATCAAGTGAACAATTAGGACGCGCTCTGAAACACTGCTCAAAGAGATGCTGACAGCTCGACCCATACTTGTGTACATGGTATTTACAACAAAATTATTCATACATTTTGTTCCTAACATGTTTATAATGCCTGACACTGAATGGTAATGTAATTATATTTTATTATATAATACATTTAGAAAATCGGCCATATATTTTTAATAGTATGATGTAAATAACAGCAATGTTGCTCGAGCTTTATCTGATGAGCCCAACAGCTGAGCATCAGCTGATCTATCAAACGAATGAGTTCATCGTTTAAAATACTCGATCCATCCATTTATTCATATGAGCAATGAGGGGCGCCTATTGTAAGAAATTTTTAGTTACTGAACCCGACGAATATGTGGCGCTGCGTTCCTACATAGCAATAACAATTGAGGAGCCGCGCCATCGTCTGGCGGGCGTGCTTGAACGTCTGGCATTGTGATAGCAATTATATCACAATACAATATAGAGTGAAACTATCTTATTTCAATTCACCTATAGTCTGCTATATAAAGTGAGAATAATATGATCGTAAATATATCGATCGTAAACTTCACAAAACCTAATTACGCATTACTTAAATATTATAGTTGATTGCAAAATGTTTAAGATTAGTGATATAGTAAGTAAGTGGCTTACGTGCGCTATGCGAAAAGCGGGTGCAATTAAAAGGTTGACAGCGAAGGCCGTCAGTTCCGTGTGGTGTCGCAACAGCGGCCGCTCACCTCGCCGTCGGCGGGTCACGCGCACCTTCTATTCCTATTCCTTTCTAAGAAGCTTTCTATATGCATATTCTTTTCATTCTCTTTGTTTAAATGACAGCTATTTTATTTTTAAACTACTTCATAAGACTATACTAAAGATTTCTTTTTCCTTAAGCTTAATCGGCAAAAATAAATTGTTCACTTTAAAACTTTGTAACAAATGAACATACTTAACTTGATGTTTTTTTTAAAACTTTGTAACGTGTCCTTGATGTGATTTAGTACTCTATTGTATAGCAGAGTACACGAAACTCCTATATACAAGTGAATGCATCTAATGAACTTTTACAAATATAGGTTTTTTTTTTAAATGTTTTTTTTTGTGTTTAAATAACTTTAAACTACTTATTACTAATTAGCAGAGTAGTTTATTTTGACGAATTTGTACAATAAGGCTGCTAAAAAATATTTTAGCCAATTGCATGCATCCTGCATTGACGCCGAAATATTCAAGTGCAATATATTAATATAAATGTAAATAATAATATTTATAATATAATATACTTTCGATTGTCATTCGATACAGGATATCAAATATGTACAGGATATATATTTACAAAGGAAAATGATTCAAAAAATCTGCGTTTGCGTCAGGGTACACTCATCGCAATGGAATGCCGCAACATTGCTCGTCGCCTTTTCATTTTATTTATTAATCAATGCGGGTATTTATCTTGGTAGGTCCTTGCGGCAAACAAATAAAATAAAAGAGTAGGCAGTTTAAAAAGTTACACAATTATTTATAAATGTAATGGTTTTCTTTATAAAAAAAAATCAGCTTCACGCTGTATCCCGCACACAGCAGCGTAGGCAGAGGGAGGGAACCTAGTGTTAAGACACTCCGTTCCCCACTTTCTGCCGAATTTTGGAGGCATTGCGTGTTGAGTGGCAGAACTCAACGCCACGCTTTGCCTCGACACCAGAGCGGAGAAATAGAAATATAAATTTAAGTAAATATTTCATCTCCTCGAGTGGGGATCGAACCCACAACCAGTCGGTTTTACAGTCACACTTTGTGCCCCTGCGCCACGACTGGCCTCTAAATAAAATAAAATAAAATGTATGCATGTATTATGCTTATTCTTTGAAAAAACTACGTAACAGAAATTTTATGTTTTTTTTTTTTAAATGAGAAATTTATTTATGTTTATCATACAGGAAGAATACCGTAATTTTAAAAAAACATAACTATTATAAATGACGTTGACAGCTCCAGACGCGTAAGTAATTACAACATATTACACATATTCAATACTTATTGTTTGCTTATTAAATAGAATTTTATAAGAACCATAATGTTTCAACGGAAATAAAAAAAACTTTATTATTATATCGCAACACGTATGGAAACAAAAGTGTCAATGAAGTTAGTGGGTTGTCCATTTATGATTAACATAATAGTTATTTATAGTCTTTACAATTGAAGTTAAAATGCGTCAGCAACGCAACGTACGTCAAGCCATAATCTAATATTTCAAGAGCTCACAACATACATTTTAACTTCTGCGTGCAAATTATTGTTTTAATTTTAAAAAATACCAACTATTTTTCTTTATCCATTCGGTCTTTTGATTGAGTATGTTTTTTACTTACATAGAATAATTAGAAAGAGATATTTTCGTGTTTAGTATGCGCCAGGCACAGGGGAGTCGTTTCTGAACTGAACGATTTATGGCAGCGCGTATTAGATACCAACTACTATATGATGTAAAGCAGCAGGTGTTTGTATTGCCATACACTTCCAGTTGGAAATTAAATAAATTATGGTATTTATTTAATTTTTAACGTTACAACAGAACCCTGGTCAAAATTCAAAATTCGATTGAAAACTATTATAACAACGATATTCAAAAACAATTGAGGCCAGTCGTGGCGCAGTGGCACAAAGTGTGACTGTAAAACCGACTGGTTGTGGGTTCGATCCCCACTCGAGGAGATGAAATATTTACTTAAATGTATATTTCCATTTCTTCGCTCTGGTGTCGAGGTTGAGCGCGGCGTTAAGTTCTGCCACTCAACACGCAATGCCTCCAAAATTCGGCAGAAAGTGGGGAACGGAGTGTCTTAACACTAGGTTCTCTCTGCCTACCCTGCTGTGTGCGGGATACAGCGTGAAGCTGATTTGAATTGTAGGTATTACGTAAAACAATAGCTTATACCATTTTAAGCTGTCATATTACGTAGTATATTTTTTTTCACTTTATGTTTTTGATGAGTGCAAGAGTGAGAGCATATGAATGGATGTAAATAACCAGGGTTATTAACCTTTATTTTAAATCATTGAAAAAATTGATGAAAAATTACCACATTTTCTTTTGGCATATTTATTTATTAGTTGCATAAAGCATTAATTTCTTAATTTAATAACTATACTCTCTCCTTAAAATAGCTTTTTGAAACATAAAACTATTCAAATGTTATGACTCAACTCAAAATGGCAATCTATATAAAACAAACCACAGGCAAAATATGACACACAATAAACACAGTCGAGGTTAGATGTTATCTGGAAAACAATCAAATAATTCTACAAACAATTACTCGCCTATTAATTTTTACATTTGTACATGTATTTTAAGTTTTTTACAAAAAAATAATTATAATAAGACGAATAGAAAAGCTATCGTCACGCTTTGTTCGCTTTAGCACGAACAAAATGTAAATTTTACTAATGTGGAAAAAAAATTACATTTAATATAAGGGGCTAGTGATGGCGCAGGAGCACATGTATTTGACTGTGACTGTAAAAGCGACATGTTGTCGGTTTGATTCCCACGCATAGAGATCCGCCATTCAACATGCAATGCTTTCAGAATTCGGCGAAAAGTAGAGAACGGATGTTTCAACACTAGGTTCCCTTTGCCTAGCCCGTGTGCGTGTTACAGCGTGAAGCTAAAAAACATTTAATTTATATTTATTTATAAACGATTAATAAAAAAACATCTAGCTAGCTTTAGTTTATCTATACTAAGCTGCCCGAGCTCACTTCAGTGCCAATTGGTTTATTGCCATTCAGTCTGGTAACCAGCCATGAATTGAATCTTCATTTTTCCGCTAACTAACGTTCCATTAGGCACACACGGTTATATTGCGTGTTATATTATTTGTTAAACAGTGGGCCTTTTGAGACTTTTAGACAAAATATTTTTTTTGGCGTAGAATTAATAAATTTTATTTATTTGTTTTTTTTTAATGCTGTGATTTGATTTATATATTTTATTGAATTTTTAGAAAAAGTTAATAATTGCCAGTAATTACATATCAGAAAAATATCGAAACGATAGAACATCGAAAGAAAATACATAAGTAAATGATTTTCATTCTATTTTAATTTTATTTTATAAGATGAAGAAGTTAGATACCTTAAACTTTTTATTGAAGAAACGCAGACAATTTCCATATAATATAATCTTAAAAAGTCATAGTGAGTTATTTATTTTATTAAATAAGCTTTGATTTGACATTCTCTATGTAAGTGTAGTAATTAAATATATAGGTACATATTTAATAGAATCATTTTTAGCATCTGATGATCACCCATTGCTAGGTGAAGCACCAAATTCAATCTTTAGCCTTTCTCTCCTTTACTTGTTTCCTGTAACAGTATCGGTATTTCAGTATTCAGCAATGTTTCGTGCTGTAAAAAACTCCTTAAAAAATTATGTTTGGGTTAAAAAAAACTATCCATACAATTTCCAATGTTCTCGAATAATTGTAATACTCTAAGCTAATCTAAATGGGGTCATTTTATTTTTATTACTATTCACTGAATAATTAATAAAGGCGTAGTCTCAAGCAAGACAATAAGAGAGAAAGTTCGAAGTAGATGATGCGCGAGAACATGTAATTATTAAGCGATTTGGTGGCTTTCACCTACCTGGTCGATGCGTTCGTTTACAACGTTCATTTAAATGATTCTTTAAAGTAATTGTTTGGTCCATCCATTTAATTAAGTCTCGGAGTTCTAAAAGAGGTAAAGTAAAGTTGAACGTCCTTATTGTATAGTACGTACCTATATATTTAAACACACTTATCTTCGTGGCCCCTACTTGAGTTGTTAGAAACCGCAGCGCGTGCGCGCGTTTTTAACTATTATATTCATCCGGAAATAAGATGATAATATAATTTTATAGGTATGTCTAAAAGCAATTTATGTACATTTTACATCTCTTACAATTATAACTTAAAAAGGAATAACAAATAAAAAATCTTCCATTATTATAATTTAATTCAATATAATTTAATTATTAAGTAGATATTATAGTTCTAGACATTG
The DNA here is from genome assembly GCA_018249795.1 of Heliconius telesiphe telesiphe. Lineage (NCBI taxonomy): Eukaryota > Metazoa > Arthropoda > Insecta > Lepidoptera > Nymphalidae > Heliconius > Heliconius telesiphe. Next base: position 5,903 of record DWLH01001295.1, read on the forward strand.
CCAGCTGAGGCCAGTCGTGGTGCAGGGGCACAAGTGTGTGACTGTAAACTCGACTGGTTGTGGGTTTGATCTCACTCAAGGATATTAAATATTTATTTAAATGTATATTTCCATTTCTTCCCTCTGGTGTCGAGGAAAAGCGGCGTTGAATTCCGACACTCAACACGCAATACCTCCAGAATTCGACCGAAAATGGGGAACGGAGTGTCTTAACACCAAGTTCCCTCTGACTACCCTGCTGTGTGCGGGATTAAACATTGCTTGTCAATTACATTTTTAATAAAAATTCCATAATTTAGACATGTGTACTCACTCGAATTTTTCTTTCCTTGTTATAAAGCAACGTTCGATATGCAAGTTAATGGCAGTGAGGCTCTTTTGCTATGCATACATTTGTAGCCAGCACAAGTGAACCTTCATTCATAACGTTTGTCGCGTGAATGAGCTTCACTAAGGGCTAATTGTATAGCATTGACATTGAAACAATAAGGTGACACGCTAGCGTGACTTTATCACGTTTTGGTTATACGTAAACAATCATAGTAAAAAATATTTGTTTAATCAGAATATTAATATTAGTGTGAATATTTTTTAAATTATGTAAATTAGTGTACTGGACAGTGGAGTGTAAGCGTGAGACGCGGGCGTAGGTGGTGATATCGCATCGCCTCAACGGAAGAAGCGCCGTATCCTGCGGAAGATAAGCGCTCAGCCTCATCTGCGACGTTATACCGTTTTACCGAGAAAAAAAACGGGTTTTTGATTGTGAATTACTAAAGTTACTTTATATATTACCATAGGAGTAATCGTCATTCTAGAGTGTCTGCAATGTGACGGTTGTGGGTTCGATCTCCGCCCGAGGGAGTGAATTATTATTTATTAATATATAAATTTCTTCTCTTATTCACCAAGACAAGAAGCTTGACGTTGAGTTCTGCCACTCAATACGCAATGCCTTGAAAAATTCGGCGGAAAGTGGGGAACGGAGTGTCTTGACACTGCCTACCATGCCTGTTTGCGGGATACAGCGTGAAGCTGATTTTTTATAGGTGTAATTTTTTGATAAAAAGGATTGCTGTGCGCTCTGCATGCATTGAATGGCAGCGATTTCAAAACTTTTCTGGCATGTGTAACACTTCGCTAGTAGTAGTAGTATAGGCACCTACAATGCTAATGACATTTTTTTCATATTAGCTCTATATGAATTGCGTGTTCGCATTCCGCATTGCATACAATAAATACTGTGCGCCGCTCTGTTTGTGCTCTATTTACGTTATCACGTTGGTAATATTAAAATCACATTCATTATTTGCAACTCATACGCTCCTATTATAGTACCACATATGGTTAAATTGAAACGGAAATAATAATATATCATGTATAGTTTTAGTTAGCAAATTATTTGATGTCAAACTTACATTATATTAACTAAATAAAGCTAAAAAAAATAATTTCATCTTAATTTTCTCGTACATATTGTTTTGGCGAGTTTTGTTTTTTTTTTTTTAATTTATATAAATTTTTAAGTTACAAAATTAGTTAAATTAGGGATAACCAGCTTTTTCGTTTATTATATATACTTATATGTATACATCTTTAAATACTTATATGTATACAAAAGTCATATTTTATGGCATATTGCTGAAGTATGAAAATACTATAGTTTATATTCGATTAATTATTCATGATTAAAGTAGTATAAATTACAATCAAATTAAAAAAGTTAAGTCGTCAAATTGATTGATGATGTTGTAATTGATCGAAGTCAATAAAATTTGTATTTAAATTGCTATCTAATTGTGATAGTATCAGACATAAACAGCGGATTTACGTAATCGAATCGTTATTTTTTATGTAACGGAATCATTCGTTACATAGGTACATCAAAAATTCAATATATTTTTTAGAATGTTCTTTTTTCGAGGCCAGTCGTGTTGCAGGGGCACAAGTGTGTGACTGGTTGTGGGCTCGATCCTTACTCGAGGAAATGAAATATTGATTAAAATTTATAATTATATTTCATCGTTCTGGTGTCAAAGAAAAGCGCGGCGTTGAGTGCCGCCACTGAACACGCAATACCTCTAGAACTCGGCGAAAAATGGGGATTGTATTAACACTAGATTCCATCTGGCTACCCTGCCGTGTGCGAGATAAAGCGTGAAGCTGATTTATTTATTTATTTTTACGTGCTTTTTTTATTATATAAAGAATTGGGCAAATATTTAAAATTATTATTTTCTGAATGTATGAGTCGCGTGCTTGAAATAAATTAAAATTCAAATCAGGTATGTCTCGACATGACGCTGGGGAACATCAACCGCGATGAGTCGTATATGTCGCACAAACGAATGGGAGGTCGACGCTCGAATCAAATGTATAGGATTGATAGTCTTATTGGGTGTCGAAACAAGGGATAGTAACGTGTAGACGTGAAGTACGCTGCAAACACATTTATGAACGGATTTCTACAGTACCCACCGGTGACTGATACTTGTATGTGCGAGACGAATTCATTCTAAGCGATTGACGTCATTTTCAATTTTCATCGGTGCGTAAAATAAATTAAACTTTAGTGACTCTTTTTTTTTCATTTTAGTCTCACGCTGTATTCACATTGCAGGGCAGGCAAAGGGAATCTAGTGTCAAGACACTCCGTCCACAATTTTTCGAGATATTGCGCGTTGAGCGGCAGTGACTCAACGTCGTGCTTTTGTCTTGTAGCCAGAGCGAAGATACGGAAATCAATTATTGTCCCGAGTTGGATCGAACTCATAACCGTTGCGTTGGAGTCACACTGTGGAACTGAGACACGACGCGAAGACCAATTTAATGATATGAATAAATATTTGAATTCGGATCAATTAATAATAATTATCAACTTATATTCAGTATATACTTGTCTTCGTAAATGAGACTAATATCTAAATTCTAAAATAAAATAAAAATATACCTATTTATTTGACTGCGAACGGTACAGTTATGTAAAAAGTTTGCTTCATCGGGCTACAAGCAACGTAATATTAGGGAAGGAAGTTTGCTTTTAGGCCACCTGATAGTAATTAAGGAAAACTCCGCTAAAAATATAATCAGCTAATAATTTCGAAAATTTCATTGATGACTTGTAATTCATATTTTAAACACCGAGCCACCACGTCCGGACCGTTATTCATTTACAAATATAAGTAGGTAAGTACCATTGTTTGTTAATATTGTTGTGTAAGGTGATTCATGTGTCTTGAGTGTATGATAATTATTGTTTTCTTTTTAAATATTTATCGATTATTGCCTTTAGTTTTTTTATCAGCTTCACGCTGTATCCCGCATGTGGCAGAGTAGGCAGAGGGAGCCTAGAATTAAGACACTCCGCTCCACACTTTCCGCCGAATTCTAGAGGCATTACGTGTTGGGGGTCGGAACTCAACCTGTTTGCTACCTTTAGTTATTTTTTATATTTACCGAAAATAATTAAATTTCTCGAATTATGCATAACTTTTATTGTCAAATATAATTACTATTTAACAGTTATCTTATTAAACCATTAGAAACATTTACGATCCGTATTTCATTGTATTGCTCTACAACTAGAGATAGATAAATGTTATTTTGTAATCGCACTAGTTGTCTCTGTATTCTCTTGCATCATTATTACCTAATATATTTATTTTAATATGACATTACTTATCTCAGCAATTTAGGTCATATTTATAGCTGCAGCTAGTTTGGAAGTATAATACGAGTATATGCCGAGACCACGTACTCGTAGTTAATACTTTTCATTACATCAATCGACAAATTATATTTAAGTTAATAATAATAATGTAGTATCTGATGAAAATCCAATATCCAAAATAGACTGATTAATTTGTTATAACCTTGCTATTTGTTGAATAAGCTACCTGTCACAATTTTATAATATAGTTCTTGTTGGCCTTCTATTAAGCTATAGTAGGGTTAAATGCCAAAATATGCATTTTTATCGTTCATTATTTATCCTTATTAGTGTAAGTATAATTTAATCTTAAAATATTTTTTGTAAACACAAAATATTAATTAGACTATATATATATATATATATATATATATATATATATATATATATATATATATATATATATAAAACTTAAATTCCAACAAAATGTAATTCGTATATAAGACTTGAGAGAAGAAACAGTATATACGAAACACATAGGAACACTTAATACGCCAGATTACAGCTGTTAAGCTATCTGAAGGGAATAGATCCCGGCGTTCGCATTGGCCCCTATCCAGGAATAGACCATCTACGGTTCAAGTGCAGTCTGCTTCCGATTTTGCTGTACAACAGATTTACGCCTCAATCTAAATTTCATTGAGTAATTTTTATATAATATTTTTGATTAAGATTTGTAAATATAAGTTCTAATGGGAACTAATTAAATCAATATCTTCCAACATGTGAAGAATCAAAGAAAAGAAAAGGCTTTTAAACTTAGCTGAGGCAATTTTAAGCGACTGTCAAATAAGAAAGGTCACATTTTGACGGTGATGTCAAACACCGAAGGGAAGAACCGATAATACCTAATGTCCTTTCTTTAGGTGTTTGGGCCTGGATTGCTTGACGTGTGTTTTGATAGTGTACTTAGGTTGCTTATTTTTTTGTAGAATTAAACATGTCTAACTAAAGTCTGAGGCTACAGGGAAATAATACTGCCTGACTCATGTTTACTTTACTGCTTTATCTATCTTCCACTGTGCACTGGGACATGCAAATTCAATGTAGAAATCTGCTAAGAAAACGATCTATCAATTTGTGTTAATTTTGCTATAATCTATATAATTTTGCTTGAAACAGAATATATGTTTGACACATGATACATTAAGTAGGTACCCGAGGTAACTATGACTCAGGTACAATGGGTTACAAATGATTAACTCGTTCATATGGAAAGGTTCGAGAAAGACTCTTGATAAGTGTTTTCGAACCAAAATAGTTAACATTCTTGTCTTCAGTGAGGTCAGTCGTGGAGCAGTACAAGCGTGTGACTAAACGCGTCAGGTTGTGGGTTCGTTACCCACTCTAGAAAATAAAATATTTATTATTTTCGTTTCTTCGCTCTAGTGTTGAGACAAAGTGCGGCGTTGAGTTCCGCCACTCAACAAGCAAGCCTCAAAAATTGGGCGGGCTTAACAATTGGCTCCATCTGCCTACCCTGCCCCATAGTAGATACAGCGTGAACCTGAAGGAATCATATTGGTTTGATTTTAACGCTAGTTGTTGTAGTTAAAACAATACTACCGTGGGCGTTATGTATGAAAGCGTAGGAGTTTTAGCAAAATAGCACGAAAGCGTCAAATCGATTGAGGGTGCGCATGGCCACGACGTCTGTGCCCACGCCTTAAACGATCAGTCTTACTTTTATATTTATATTGAGATTTTTACTTTTATTATAATCACATCGGACAATTTCAATTTTGTGACTTGAACCTTTATATAACTAATATTTTAGAAAGAATACTAATGACGATTAATTATTAAATTAAATAAAAATAAGATAAATGCAATCATTACAAACGCTTCTGCGCCATAAAAAAATATTTCAAATTTATCATTTAGTTATTGCATATTAAATAAGGAAAATAAAGTTGAAGTATCAATAGATACTCTTAACCGACTTCTATAAGGAAAGGAGGTTATCAATTCGACAGTATTTTTTTATGTTTAAAACAACCAGTAGTACTTAGTAGTAGAACTTTTGACTTAGTTAACCGATTTTGATGATTCTTTTTTTTTACTGAAAAGGATATTGACGGTTATATATCAAGATAAGTCAAGAATAATGTGGTGAAAGTTTAGTTAAGTTCTGATTACGGGACCGGGTTGAAAAAGAAGAAGTTGTTTTTTTTTGTTAAAATTTATAATTGTATATATTTTATTACTTAGTAAAATACTGATAATACTGTGCTCAATCGTTTACATACGGCGTCTATAATAGCACGTTAAAAAATAGTATTCGCCCAGTAAGCCAACGGCAATAAATAATTATAGAGTGTGTACACTAGCGGAAAGTTAGATTGACGTGCTCACGGCCATATGTTATCTGCGAAATAACAAAGTATATACCTACGTATACAATATACATATATAATATCACTATGAAAACCTATACGGCTGCAAGTCGAGGTTCGAGTCCCGCAGAGGACGCTCTTACCGCCGTCGGCAACGTTACCGTACAGCCAGTAAGGTTAACAGTATAACAAAAAAAATATATATAAAAATGCTTATTTTACAATATAAGTTATTTGTTTGAAAAATATAGTAAAAAAAATTAAACAAAATAATAGTTGACGCGATGTTCCCGTCTGGTGCGCGGGCGAGGCGGCGACAGGCGGACCGAGGAACTAAACTATGACATTATTATGTCCGACCGCGCTCACTGATCTGGAATTATAATCATGTAATAAATATAGATATACCGTACCGTACAGTAACTACGATTCATTTTTTTTTATTAACTTCACGCTATAACTCACCCATCAGGGAGTGTTAAGACACTTCTCGTTCCCAACTTTCCGCGAGTCGAAGTAAGTGGAGTCGAATCCACAACTTGACGCGCCCTTGTGCCACTGCGTCGTTCTTTTTTTGTTATATCTCATTTATTATAAATAATGTCTTGAAATATTTGCTAATGTTAAAGAAAAGAGGTACGCAATGTACGGTAAAGGCGAAACATGGATATTTAGAGATCCAGTTTGTACTCCGACATGAACTTCATGTGTTAGACTTAGAGCTAAACTATAGTTAATCCAAACTGATGAGGTGATTTTTGGGTATTGTTATTATTAAAATAGCAAAATTGTCTTGTAGCAATACCTTTAGAATTTTTATAAAAATACAAGTAAACTAATCTAATAATGTTTTATTAAACTTTCTACATTATTTTATATTCCATATTCTATTTCTCAACAAATAGTAGGTAGATATATCTCAGTACATAACTGAAATCGATGAAAAATTATTAAAAAGTTTGATGACCCCTGCCTTATTTATCTGAGGCGCAGTTGGTTGCCCTATACGACTGCCGCCAAACAAATTCGACTCTTGTGCCAAATAGCTTGTAATAACTGCGTACAATAAAATAATGACATTTATGATTTGTAACATCGTTGAACAACGCGTTGAGCATATATTTTTTTCTTTTTTTTTCAGCTTCACGCTATATCCCGCACGTAGTAAGGTAGGAAGAGGGAACCTAGTGCTTAGACACTCCGGTCCCAACTTTCCGCCGAATTCTGGAGGGATTGCGTGTTGAGTGGCGTGTGTGAATTTAACGTCGTGCTTTGCCTCGGTATCAGAGCAGAAAATAAAAATATAAAATATTTCATTTCCTCGAGTGGGAATCGAGTCTACAATACAAATACAGCCGCACGCTCCTGCGCCACGACTGGCGTCTTATAGCATATTTTAAAACATAGACTAATAAAATATAAATAGCAACATAAAGTTACTAAAACTAAAATTAAAAAAAAAAAAAAAATCAACATAATTTTAGATGTATCATAATTAAACAAAAGGAAATATCCACTTTTA
>DWLH01001296.1:0-13466 GCA_018249795.1 Heliconius telesiphe telesiphe
CAGGGGCACAAGCGTGGGACTGTAAACGCGACAGGTTGTGAATTCGATTCCCATTCGAGGAAATATTTAATAAATCCCCCTAAGTGCTTTAAATTATTTCTCAGCTACTGAAATTTAGTAGTAAATGAATCCTTCAAATTTTTATGTTCATCTATGATAAGTAACGAATTAATTACGCGACGTGAACATTCATTTAGTAGATATCTAATAATTTTTATATTAGAAATAAGTTAAGAGGCCAGTTGTGGCGCAGACGCACAAAGTGTGACTATAAAACCGACTCGTGGGTTCGATTCCCACTCGAGGAAATGAAATATTTACTTAAATTTATATTTCTATTTCTTCGCTTCGGTGTCGAGGCTTTTAAGTTTAATATAAATAGCTTTTTACAGGTATATGCTAATATATAAAGGACATAAATTCTAAGGAGTACAGTAAAATGATGTTTGGTCGTTATATTTAAGTAGCATTGCAAGACATATTGCGACGTAACGTCGTTTCCGTTTGTAAATCCTTATTATAATTAGAGAGATTTATTCGACACATGCTGCCAACACCTGCCGACTCTTGGACTAAAATCTCTTAGGTAGTTAGCCGTCGTTAAATATAAATTTAAATGTATTTTCCATATAATATATTTTGCGTGTTACATAGATATTTTTCTTTTTTAGATTACCTTGTCTACAGGTCAGTTTTTAAAAAAGTTAAACAAGAAGGGAAATCCTTAAATATAATTGTATAACTTATTTAACTTGTTCTTTATAGAGGAGAAATTAGTGGACAGAAACAGCCCGTTTTCTTAGAATTATAGTGTGTTGAGTGGCAAAACTCACTGCTGTACTTAGAAAATAATTGATTTCCCGGATTTTCAATAGAATCCAAAACTACCACGTGTACAGTCAGACGATGTCCTACAGCGCCATCTATCCGACCAATCTGTTCTTTTTTTCGGAGAAAAATAAATACAAAATGCGGCGGAGCTCAACGCCACTAAAATCTACAACATTTCATTTCTAGTAGTAATATTTCATATCCCATAATAAATTAAATTTCTTATAATCATGTTTAACAGTATACAATTTGTTTTATAATATTTTCACAATCCATAATATTTAATATAAAATGTTTCATATCCTAACCAATAATCCTATACATTTATACATCAGCCATGCTGTTAAACAAATCGTTTCATGAATAATGAACTAAGGAAATTGACGCACTTCCTGTGTTTGCTCCATAAATGAGATCGATTACGAGAACCTTTGTTGGCCTACCCTACATCTTTTGTCTTCTAGAATCTTCTTAAAACATTGTTTACAATTAAATCTTAAGAAACACCTATTGTGATATTTATATCAGCATTTAAAGTGGTAGTATGTTAACAAAATTATCTTTAAAAGGTAATTCTACGATGGAATAAATGTAATAATAATTAAGAGGCCAGTCGGGGCACGGGGGCGAGCACAAAGTGTGATTGTGAACGCGACAAGTTGTGGGTTCGATTCCCACTCGAGGAAATTTAATATTTAATATTTCCATTTTCTTCGCTCTAGTGTCGAGGCGAAGCGCGGCGTTGAGTTCCACCATTCGACACGCAATACCTGCAGAATTTGGCAGAAAATTGGGAACAGAGTTCTTAACACTATGTTCTCTCTGCCTAGCCTGCTGTGTGCGGAATATAGCGTAACGTTAAAAAAAAGACGTTAAAAATAATTTGATCTATAAATAGTTTGATTCTTACTTTTCCAAAGACCGTGGAGAAGATTTATGTATACCGCGTTATGTATAATAAAATAAAGAAGAAATCACAAAATATAATTATACAAAATTATAGTAATTACTATAATTGTGATATGTAATATTTATTACAAAAGTTAGTAGCTGTACGTGGATTTACTTTTCTTTGAGAACCAGAGCGAAAAATACGATACTAAGAAAACCTTAAATTATTGTTTAATTTATTTAGTTGAAATTATAAAGATGTCAATGCAAAATTATTCACAAGCCTATACGGACTTAATTAAACGATCGTTGGCTACTAAAATCTATGCGTTTCTCAATAAAAGCTATTAATTTATTATAAATCGTAAGATTTACCTATAGCTAATACAATGGGAATACTACAAACATACACAATATAAAAAACAGTACCTACTATTGACAAAATTATATAATTAAATCAACAAAATTGAAAAACAACTACAATATTTGGGTGAACGCTTAATGATTCAGAGTCAGGACCTTGGGCGCGATCTTATGGGCGACCGTCGCCGATGACTCAAACTTCCGACACTCAGAGCGCTAACAGGAATGTTTCTGGTATTTACGTGTTAAAATTAGACATCCCGTATAAACATTTATATATCTGGGAAACACGTAGCACGTTACGTAAACCGCTTTGTTTGGTTCAACCAATTATCTCAATTAAATCGTAAAATACCGGTAGTCGGTGAAAACGATAATATTTAGGGGAAAAACTTTTCGCGGAAATTCGGGGGATAGTAGAGCGCGGAGTGTCTTAAGGTTCCCTTTGCCTCCCACGCTATGTCCAGGATAAAGCGTGAAATTAAAAGAAACTTTTTAGAGAGCAAGTCGCACCTCAGCAAGACTAGTGTGTGACGTTTTTATGTAGATAACGATATACCAGTTAAGGCCAGTCGTGGCCCAGGGGCACAAGCTTGTGACTGTACACCCGATGAATATTTAATATTTTCATTTCTTTTGTTCTGGTGTCGAGGCAATAGGCGGCGTTGAGTTTCGTATTGCCTCTAATTCGGCGGTAAATGGTAAACAGAGTGTCTTAACACTATATTCACAACACAAACACAACTCCAAATTTTGGCTCTCTTTTTAGGATTAAGGCTCTTATTTTTAAGGATTTAAGCACAAACGTATTGTTTTCAGATCCTGAACTAGTACTGTCTGTAGATGTTAGCTGCAAAGTTTCATAATTCTAGGTCAACCGGAAATACCCTATTAGTTTTGATTCCCTTTATTGTCTGGAAATACGCGTTTTTGCGATAAAAACGACTATATCTTCTTTTAAGTAAATGTAAAAACATTTTCTCAGGGGATCATGGGAGCGTAGATTTGAATTTCAATTCTTATCTCCAAACGTTCCTGAGATAAAGGCTCTTGATAGACAGACAGAGAGACAAACGGACAAGTGATCTTATGAGGGTTCCTTTTTTCCTTAAAGGATACGGTAACCCTATAAAAACGATGTATGTAAAGTGGCTGTCAACAGGTGGAAGTGAAAGCCGAAGATCGAGCTCAGTAGCGTTTTAGAGGCCTTTGTCCAGCATTAGACGAAGACAGGCTAAAGATAATAACTTTAAACAGACTTACTTTAATAAACTGTATTTAATCATTTACTATGTACTAGATAAAAATTTTACTTTTAAAATGTATTATTAAAGCTGCCCTCATTAAATGAATGTTTAAAACCGAGATTGAAAATAAAATGAATCGTAAAATGATAAAATCTAGTTCACGATACGCAGTCTTGAATTGAGAAGCAAGATGTTGCAAAATAATGTGATTGGGTTACAGAGATATAAAATATCGTAGCTTGCAATCTTTCAGTATCGTAACACGTTCATATCAAGTTTGGTTGGTCATGGGACTGTGCTTAGGAAGTGGTGGAGTTGAACGCAACATTTTTTAACAAGGACAGGAAAATGAATACAATTCATTCGTTTGAGTGAATATCGAACCAACAACTACAACGTTTACAGACAGACTCTATCCTACTCCGCCATGGTGGTCTTTTTATTACGTATCTAACAGTAATACATATATACGAATATCACCATCTGACCTGATGTCTGAATCTGATGAAAATCGTGGCGACGTATTCACTAATACTCAATGTGATCAAGATTCTTAGAAATTGGTAAAAGAAGTTAATTTTGACTACGTTGTTTCTGCCTGTATCCGACATTATATTATATTGTATTTTTATGTTTCATTTAACCTTTGAATTCAGTAATTGAGACCAGTCGTGGCACACGGGAAAAAGCGTGTGACGTGGATTCGATCACCACTCGATAAGTCTCTCTTTTAATTTTTCTTCTCTCTCAATTAAATATTCAATATTTACATTTCCTTGCTCTGGCGTCGAGGCAGAACGCGGCGTTGAGTTTCGCTACTCAACTCGCATTGCCTTCGCAATTCGGCGGTAACGGGGAAACGTATATTATTATCACACATGACAAGGTTGGCCGGTAGAGAATGGTCTTTAGCGTTAAGCCCGCCTTTTGTACATTTTTTTTTGTAATTATGTGCAATAACGTATATATAAATAACGAAATAAACGAAACGCCATACTGCTTGCGGGATTCAGCGTGAAGCTGATAAGAAAAACAGTAATTCTAAAAATCTTATATTCCGTTTACACATTTTATTATGATCAAGAGATTCGACGCACTCCGCAGCTGTTGGCGACGTTCCACGCATAGCGACATTGTAACAAATTGTTGTCTACTTTATAGAAGCACAGGCATGCCATTGTGTCGAATTAAAAAATTCAAAGAAAAACATCACGGATTAATGTAAATCTTTAGTGTGGTTAGTTTAGATTTGATATTTTGGGAATAGATCAGCTTCACGCTGTATCCCGCACATAGCAGGCAGAGAGAATTTAGTGTTTAGATACTCCGTTCCCCACTTTCCGCCAAACTTTTGAGGCATTGCGTGTTAAGTGGCGGTGGTAGCCTCGACTCCAGAGCGAAGAAATGAAAATAAAAATTTAAATAAATATTTCATTTCCTCGAGTGGGGATCGAATCAACAACCAGATGATTTTACAGTCACACTTTGTACCCCTGCGCCACGACTGGCCTCTGAATATATTTATACTATATATTTGATGAAATATAAATATTATATTTGTTTTCTTCTTTATTACTGTAACAATTCGATGTAATATCCTGTTCTATTGACAAATAATATGTATTTTGTTTTCTTTGAAAAAAAATAATACAGGAAGTAGCTAATAACTTTTCATATGTTCCTTGAGAAATTCGTCACATTCCATATATCTATGAAATTATTAATTATTTTTTATTGGTACTTATGTTGATTTTTAACATTTTTAAAGTGTTAATCCACACTTAGGAATATTCTAGGAATATTCATCTAAATAAGAACTTATATAGATTGATTTTTATTGTAGCTACATCAAAAAATCTTTTTTTTTTGTAGAAATATGCAATTGTATAATCGTAAATTGATATCATTGGTAATTTAAGAAGATATTAATTCATAGAAAATCATAAATTCCGAAAGTTCTGAGTCAGAAGACATTTTATTGCAACATTATACCGTTTCTATTTTTTCGCTTCCCGCTTTATATTAGGATAGGCAGAGATAGCCTATATTCATTTGAATTCGAGACATTGCGTGTTGAGTGGCGAAACTGAACGCCGCACTTCGCCTCGTTACCAGAGCAAGGAAATAAAAATATATTAAATAAAATATATATAAAAAAATATTTAATATTTCATTCCTCGCAATCAAACCCACAACTGTCGCTGTGTCAAACGCACGTTTGTAGTGTCGTAAAATTTAAATAATTAGTTATCCCGGAGTGGTCAAATTAGTCTAAAGTAAAGGCAGGAAGCAGACACGACAAAGAATAATTTCCTGTACAAAATGGTTGATGTAAACAGCCAATAAACCTTATTGACTTTTTAAGAAAAAAACAAAGAGACTTTTTACAGAAGTGAAGGGGCAATAAACTTTAATTATTTTAGGAAACAAAATAATATAATAAATGTTATTAGACGATGACAAATAATATGTATGTATATTAGCTGTTACCGAAAACGCCTACTCAAAGGTAAATATTTTCTTTTCTCTTTAGACACTATGTTTTTTTTTAATCTGTTGTAAAATGTACCAATTGATACAATAAAATAGGTATGAGGATTTTTTTATTGTTGGACTCTATGGTGTTTTAGGGTTCCGTATTTTTTAAGAAAAAAAGGAACCCTTATAAGATAACTCTGTTGTCCGTTCGTCTGTATGTCTGTCTCTCTATCAAGAGCCTTTATTTCAGGAACGCTTGGAGATATCGAGTTGAAATTCAAACCATATTCTTAGATCTACGGTCTCATGATTTTCTGATAAAAAACATATTTCTATATTTACTTACAAAAAAGATATGGCCATTTATATCGCAAAACGCGTATTTCGACACTATTAAGGGAATCAAAATTGTACTTCCGGTTGACCTAGAATTACGAAATTCGGCATCTAGCGTCTACAGGTAGTACTAGTTCAGGAAACAATACATTTGCGGTAAAATCTTAAAGAATAATAGCCTTAAATAGTAAAAAACGCGTATTTTGACACTATAAAGGTAAACAAAATTCATAGGCTATTTATGGTTAATTTAGAATTTTGAAATTTGGCAGCTAGTATCTGAAAACTATATATTTATGATGAAATCCTAAAAAAATTATAGCCTTAAGGGTAAAATTTGATCGAAAAAGGCGCTAGTTCAAATGAGGTATCAGATGAAAGCTCTCTGGCTAAGCTTAACTTGAATTTCAGAATAAGCTCTGCTTAAATTTCAGAAGAAACTCCAATTTTTGCACGGAACCCTCGGTGGGCGAGCCCGACTCGCACTTGTTTAATATTACCACGACGACGTGTTCGTAATATGTAAATAATATAACTGGCTAAAATATTAATAGTCCTTCCAAATCTTAAAGAAATATGTTTAAAATATTTAAAAATGCATAACCTTTCAAAAAAATGAAAAATATCATTTATATGTTATAAACAAAAAATAACATTATATTAAAAGTTTGTGTCAGCTCGATAATTCGTGGTTGTGGGTTCGTAGGTACTTGAAAAATGTTTTACGGTATGCACAGTGATTAATTAATAGAATTGAAGGCTTCGTTACCAAATATTGGTACTTTTAATTCCATTTCGGTCCGCATAAACAAGTTTTAGGCTAGGATATCATCGTAACACTATATCTTTAAAATATTCCATATTCATATTAATATAATTATCTCTGTGTATTGAAAAGAAAGAAAAGCGAAATTGATTTCAGCAAGTAATAAAAACAAGTATATACCTAATATTTAAATTCGTAATTAAACTTTAATATACATATCATAATTAAGAACCAGTGACGAGGAAAAGTAACATTATATCAATTATAAATATACATATATATTTATTAACATAAGGAGAAAATTTTTACGGTTCACTTATCAGTAATTAACGAAATTTGATTGAAAGGTCGTTAACATTATACTATATAAATCTCTTAATAATCTTTTCTAAAATATTAAACGACATTAATTATATATTTCAACAAGCAATGCCTCGAGAAGTCGGCGGAAAGTGAGGAATGGAGTGTCTTAACACTATTTTCTCTCTTGTTAAAACTACTTCTCTTGTTAATTACTAATTTAAGTGCAAAAACCAATCGAATAAATATGATTCATTCAAATTATAAACAGCAATTTATTTCTTTGTAACGATTAGAGGAGATTCCACCACCTCAGATCAGCGGGGAACCTAGTGTTAAAACACTCCGTTCCCCATTTTTCGTCGAATTCTGAAGGCATTGCGTGTTGAATGGCACAAATGATTCAACACTGCGATTTGCCTCGACACCGGAGCGAAGAAATGAAGATATTAAATATTTAATTTCCTCGACGGAATCGAACCCACAACCTGTCGCATTTGAAGTCACACATTGTGCTCCTGCGCCACGACTTGCCTGTAGTAAATAAATAATATAAATAATATCTGACGTCAATAGAGCGCGTAAAAATTACTTTTGTTTTTCAATAATATATCGCTCGCAAGTTGTTTAGAATAAACAACTAAATATAGCCCAAACATTTAAGTGTTGATAGATTTAATACTTTGGACAAACATTTAAGAGTTATTTTCATATAAAGTTCTCGTAAATAAAATGCAAAGGCATTTTTGCCTTTTATAATAGATTATAATAATCTATTAACATGAAAAAAATAAATTAACATGAAAAAAAACATAAAATTATATAATATAATTTTATGTTCTTTTTATTTGATCAATATATTTGATTGCAAACTGTAAAATTCGATTTCCACTCTCAGAAATGAACAATTTTTATTTCTTCGTTCTGGTAAAAAGACGGCGTGGCGTTGAGTTCCAAAACTAAATACACAATGTCTTAAAAATTGTGCGGAAAATTGAGAATTAAGGTTCTTAACACTGAAAGTGAAGAACTATAGCTACACAAAAATGTGCGTATATCTAATAGCCAGTTTAAAATGAGAAAAAAACTACTTAAAAATTCGATAAAAACTTCTCTGGCTGCTGAGTAAGTAAAAAATGTTAAAAACAAAAAGTTTAAGAAAATATTTTCTGACAAAAAAAATATAAATATATTGTGCTTTCAAAGATTTCTTTACCAGTACTCGGCTAAACGAAATTCATTAAATAAAAAATGTTGTACCGTACCGTACGTTCAATCATTTTTTGTTTTAACTTACTGATATTTATTCTAATTTCTCTCCAATTGGAGAATAGTTTCTAAGGAAAGTGATATCATTCATAAGCAAAAGGTAAAGTAAAAGTAAAAGTAAAAGCAAATCAATACAATAAATCATAAATTTTTTTTGATACTCAAGAAGGAAATAACATGATTTACAACTTGAAATAAAATATCAAAATATTTTTGTATGGACTTTAACGTCCTAAGCTATCATGTTGTTTCTTTTACAATGTTACAAGGTTAGTTGTGTAAACAAAACGTATTGCGATTAGTATGGTGAATGAAAGAACGTAAAATTTTGATTTAAACAGGTTTATCGACTAATAAATATATTAAAGAAATATTATAGTATATTTAAATATTTATAATAATGTGAAAGTTATATATTATCAATAATGTATGTATAATATATTTATATAATATACTAGAATTTTGGTGAAAATTACAATTAACATTTTATAGGCTAATGAATAATCTATTTAATGTTTCATTTCATTGCTCTAGTATCAAGGCAAACTGCGGCGTTGAGTGACGCACCTAATACGCAATGCCTCCAAAATTTGGCGGTAAATGGGAAACAAAAAGTTCTAACACTAGGTTCCCTCGGTGCTGCTGTGTGCGAGATACAGCGAGACGCTAAAAAAAATCTGACTCAAGCTAAAATTCTAACTCACATAAGTCTAGCTAAAACAACAAGATGTAAACAAACATTTCACACTGTAACAAGTTACAACAAATATTATATAAAGAAGCCTTACCCGAGAACGTCTCATACCATCCGAGTCAGGAATAGTGAGGAAATTTCCGCTCATTTTGCACAACACTAGCAAATACTATTGAATAAATGTATTATGTATGTATGTATATAAATAGCACCAGCCGTCTGTATCGCGCGATGGTCAGTCTTGCAGTGAGTCTTTGGTTTATGAATGGGTGACGTGTTTAAATACTTGCCCAGTGCCCGTGACGTCACGTGCCAGTATATGTAGGAGTGTCTACGTTCCAACGAAACCCAAATAGCATATCAGCTGTGTTCCTTGAAATCTTTATTTTGTGAATTCAATGAATTTACTAGTTATTGTGAGGCCAGTCGTGGCGCAGAAGGCACAAAGTGTGACTGTAAAATCGACTGGTTGTGGGTTCGATCCCCACTAGAGGAAGTTAAATATTTATTGGGTTTCAACAGACCACTTGTGTAGGGGCACAAGCGTGCATCTATAAGCGCGACGGTTGTGGGTTAGATTCCAAACTAACTAACTCGACGAAATGAAATATTTAGTATTTTAATTTCTGTTCTCTGGTAACGAGGTAAAGCGAGGCGTTGAGTTTTTACACCCAACACGCAATGCCTCAAGAATTCGAGAAAGTGGGGAAGAAAAATGTCATAATGTGGAACGGAGTGTCTTAACTATAAGTACCCAGGTTCCCTCTACCCACCCTGCTATGTGCGGAATACAGCGTGATGCTATAAAAAAAAATACGATTGACATAAAATTATATATTTTAATGTATTAAAATCTCAAAACTAATAAGATTAAACAGAACTTCGTATAAGTTACAATATAGCATTTATAGCTGAGCAGCTACTGGTTTAAATTACGAAACCTTTTAAGAAAGATAATCTCTTTATATGGTGGTCTATAGAGTTAATTTAAAAAACTCCTCGTGTTTGCTGTGATAATGTACATGTAACGAATATCAATTAACGTTACAAGTATTGTAATTCATTAAAGGCTATGTAATGTAAGTAGGAAGGATATAATTTAAAAATTGGAAAAATAAGACAGAAATAAAATAGTAAAATGAATTGGAAATTTAAAACACTAATCTTAATAGATGAACTCAATTAAACATCGAATTCTATCTCCTATATCATTAGACATTCAACCGTGACGCGGTTACGAAACTTTGTTTACATTCAATATAATCAAAAATTAATAACCTTACTTCTATATAATAAATATTAAAATAAATTGGAGATCATACCACAATTATAAATTAAATGCCATCAAGCCACCTATTGAAGCAAAACATATTTGAAGTAACGATTGCGTCTCTAAAGCATTCATCTTTCTTTAATTCTACTTCTGTAAAATTGACACAAATTAGAATAAATATGAATATATCCTGAAGTTTTACCGTATCAGCAGTGCTGAAAATCATCGTATTGAACTTGTGACACAGCATCAACACATCTTTCCACAACAATTTTGAATACTTTTTTAAACTTGCAAACTACTATAAATAGAAAGCAAACAAAAACAATAGAAGGTTTCTGGTCATTTAAAATATATACAATGATATAAATATTGAAACTAATAAAAAATATTTGTAAAAACAAAAACCCTGACTGCATAAAACCAAAAAGAAAATAAACAAGCCCAATAGTTTATTACAATTCTCTGCCCTCTTAAAATTACGCAGGGTTCCTGGTAAAGATTTTATTGATTGAAGAATTACTTATAGGTCCGGACTGTTAATCCTAAGAAACTATTCATCGGTCTACTAGTCGGGGTTTTTGTTTTTACAAATATATTTTTATTATTCACTTTTTTGTTAGAATTGATTATTGTAATGATAATCATGATATACCTTTTTGAAATCCTCGTATTTAGCTCTTGAATTTGATATCCATATATGAGGTAATAAAGAATATTACATACATACAAGATACGCGCGAAAAACATAACCCTTCCTTAGCAGTCGGGAATAAGTACTTTAATACGATTATAAACTAAACTAAACTAGCTTCACGCTGTATTGCGGTATTACGCTGCGAGGTAGTCAGAGAGAACAGAGCGTCAATCGCTACGGTCTGTGTTTACCTCTTCCTTCTCGTCCACTGTCATCAACTTCTTCATACATTTTTAAACATTTTTAAAGTGTTATTCCACACTTAGGAAAGAAAAATACTTATTTACAAATTTTTATACGTTTTCTAAATAAGTATTCTTCATACATGTCCTCCGGAGGGTCCTCATGCTTTTTACATGCCCTTCCTTCAGCATCGTTGATACTGCATTTTCAACCGAATGCTTCCTTTATCTCTCACACCACTCGCTTTTCTGTCATAAATCTTTTTTGCCATTCTTTCATCACTCATTCAGTCGACGTGCCCAAACCAGCTGAGCACGTTCTTCTTCATTCTTACTGTGATATCCTAGCTGGTACATGACATTCTGTGTATCTCTTAATTGCGGATTCGATCAGCTAAGCTGACTCCGCATATCCTACGAAGAGATCGCATCTCCACGGCGTTCGTCTTCCTTTCATTCTTCTTTTGTTTCGCTGCCCCCGTTTCGCTGCCATATAACAGCGTCGGTACCAACACTACATTGTGTACGCGCAGCTGTTCTGACGTTTCGCCCTCTCATCAATGCAGCTAAGGCTCCGTTAACCCTGTTACCGGCAGTAATATGCCTTTCCACATCTATCTCGTATCTTTCATCTGTACTGCCATACTTCCCAAACATACCACTTCATTCACTTGTTCTAATATCTTACCATTTACATTGATTTAGCATTCCGTCCTTTCTTCATCTCTTTAAAAAATCAGAACTTTTGTCTTATTCGCATTGAGACTTAAACCATTATTTTCACATCCTTCTTTCAGAGTAGTAACCAATGCCTGCAACTCGCATTCTGATGATGCAATAAGCACTGCATCATCTGCGTACAGCAGGCAATTTACATTCAGGTCACCTACTTTCACTCCTATATCACTTTGTTTCACTTTGGAGACAGCTATCCAAATATAAATTGAACAACCAAGCTGACATGGCGCAACCTTCTTTAACAACCGATTGGATGTCAAACCAGGGCGATATGCCAGCTCCTACTCGCACGCAGCCTGAGTGATCACTGTAAACAGACATTACGGCCTGCAGCAAGGGTCCGCTCACATTGTACCTGGGTAGTATCTCCCACAATTCTCGTTCTAAGTATCGTTCTCTCTCCCCTACTTTTGCCCTTCCATTTGATCCCATGTATACATGTGAATTTGCTTGTGGTGGTAACATCGTGTTTGCCACAAACTAATTCCTTTCCATGCAATATAAGCTTTTCAGCCTCATTTATTCTCTTGTCACCATACTGGCTAGCATTCACTCGTAATCGCTTCGCAAAGTACTGACCCATCCGTTCAAATCACATCATATTATTACTTTTTCATCCTCTCTAACACTACCTAGAACATACCTTAGACTCTCCCAAAACTCCTCAAGCTCGCCTAACGCCTACTCGCTTCAGCTCGCCCCGCTCGCTCTCTGGTATGCCGCGCCGGCTCAGAGGGCGACCCCGACTGTCATTGCTATTTCGCTTGGTCCCAGACATACACATTACATCCAAAACTCTGTCAACCATCACATCTAATAATTAATTCATCTTTTCTTCCATTCCTCTTCTTACATTCCACATAGCTATTTGTAGCTCCCGCCGTTCCGGACATGGCGTGTTGGGTGACGGTCTCCATCGCCGCACTTGTCGCCACTTGACACACCAGCGGGGACGCACTGGTGAGCGTCGCCTTGGAGGGACCAAGGGCCCTATCAGTGCGCTCTCGCGAGTTGCACGTGGCGAATGGAACGTTACAGCCCTCGTAGGGCTGGAAGGGACAACTGTGGGCAAGTCTTCCATTGTTGACCCTCTATTTGATTATAATTTTATGAAAATCAAAAAATTAAGTTTTATTTGAAAGATGATGGCAATACTTACTTTGGATAGGAACGAAATGCATTACAAATATTATGAGTTTATTAAATAATTAAACTTAATGAAAAGTCACCATCTTTAAAAATCAGTTACCTTTAGTAGATAAATACCTCATATTATAATACATACACACATACAAAATAAAAACACCATGTTATATTTGAAATACGGATATTTATTTATTTTTTTTCATAAAAATTCTAAATTCAATAATGTGTTTAAACATGTAACATTTACATATATGC
>DWLH01001297.1:0-13465 GCA_018249795.1 Heliconius telesiphe telesiphe
TTTGTACGAAATAGTCTATTGATATGACTGATATGAGTAAAAGGTATTTTTGTGAATGTAACTTGAAATAAGACTTAACTAAATCATGTGGTTACTTAATTGATTTTAGCGGTTGAACCTTGAAATTGTTGACCTTGGATGAACTTTATTTCTTTTTATTACTTTTCTATGGACTTATATAGGTATAAGTGCCTAGACGTATTATAAAACATTTCTTTTTAAATTATATACTTTATATAATTTTACCAAAATGTAACATTCGTGAGTATATCTAATGTGAATGTAGGGGTAACAACTTTTTGCAATCTCTATCTTTATAATTTAGTATTTAAAAATCCGAATATTTGGCTTTTTAGATGTTGTTATCCTCCAAGATGAGGTGAATTATATTTATCTGTATTATACCTACGGTTTTGATATAATTAATGTGAATAAATGTAATAAAAATTAACTGTGTTCTTGTTGTTATTGTTATAGTGGATATATTCATTACAAATAAGTCTCTACAGTATGTTGCTTAATTAAATAGGATTAATTTTTGTAGAATTACACAAATTGTTTGTCTCGTAATTCCATAATCTTTTGTATATATACCTATATTTCAATAACCTTTTTCATCACATAACTTTTACTACACACCCACGTAAAGTTGAATTGAATTATAATTCTTAAACAAAGTATACATACTAGTCTATTTATTTGGGCGCGTGACAAAATATAAATGAAGAAAACAAAGTTTCTTAAACTTTTTAAATCTATAAAATTTTTGTAACGAACGGTTTCCCGTATATGTTTCTAGCAAATGGCTGTACTGTTCTTATGTTGTCTTTTTTAAAAGCCTCATGATTAAAACCGGACAAGCGCGAGTCGGGGTCGGTCACCGAGGGGTTTCGTACAAAAATTGGAGGTCTCGAGTTTTTTTTTTAAATTCGAATTTTGCATAGCCAAAGCCCTTTCTTCTGATACATCACATGTACTAGCGTTGAGTTCCGCGACTTAACACGCAATGCCTCCAGAATTTGGCGGAAAGTGCCTATCTTAATGTGCGCGGGATGCAGCGTGAAGCTGATAGAATAGTTATTATATTATAGTAAAAGGTTGCAAGTAATCTAATAATATTTATTTATAAATTTAAATAAACTATATTTGTATTTGTAACTTTGAATTAGATTAATATAAATCGTTAGTTTGAGAATAAGATGCTTTGGTTTTGCGTTTGAGAGTTTTTGTCAACTATTTACTAAATAATTTTTGAAAATTAAGAAAATAATTAGTCATTTATAATATTCAATTTATAATAAGTCTAAAAGGGATACGTAAGTTCTTCTGGCATTGTTATTTATTTAGAGTGCTATATATTAACTTCATCAATCGTAACCTATAAAGTAATGTTTTTCTGATTTGTTTGCCTTTTTAACAGACTTCTGTAAATAGGCGGTTATCAATTCGACTATTTTTTAAGGTTCCGTACCTTTCAAAGAAAATTGGAACCTTTATAAAATCACTTCGTTATCCGTCTGTCTGTCTGTCTGTCTGTCTGTCAGGAGTCTTTATCTCAGGAACGCTTAGAGATATCGAATTTATATTCAAACAATATACTCAGATCTGCAGCCCCATGATTTCCTGAAAAAAATGTATTTCTACATTTATTTTAAAAAAGGATATGGCCGTTTATATCGCAAAAAACGCGCATTTAGACAATATTAAGAGAATCAAAAATTCCAGTTGACCTAGAATTATGAAATTTGGCAGGTAGCATCTACAGGTAGTACTAGTTTAGGAACTATACCTTTGTTGTTAAATCCTTAAAGGGGGCAAAATTTGGTTATTATTAGCTAGGCCCGAATTTCAGAAAAAGTTCGAGACCTTCAATTTTTATACGGAACCCTCGGTGGTTGAGCAAGCCCGATTCGCACTTGTTCGGTTTTTTTTAATTATGTCTCACGGCTCTCTAAATATGGTACCTATATACAGCACTACAACTTCAATTTATCCTTTGAACACAGACAAAAAAATTCCGCGGTTACATAAAATATAACTGTCAAAATATGACAAATCAAAGTCTGCTCATTTACAAAACCATGACCAAACAAAAATAATAGATAAACCTTCATCAACAAATCTGTATGGCGATGAATCATGAATTATCCACGGCATCAGTGCTCAAGCTGTGCTCGTTCATTTTCTGGGGATGGAGTTACTTATGGAGTGTTGACTCTAGACCTGGCCGGAGTCCGGAGTTCCATTCTAGAATATTAACACTACTTCACGGAAGCGTCGCAACCGTAGTTGGACTGATACAATGTGGTGTGACTACTGTTGATAAATGCAGGCTCACCGGTAATACTGTAATATTATTTGCCTTCAAAAACTAAACGTATTTTCATATAGTTAGTGTATCCTACCAGAGCTGTACTAATAACTGTTCTTTCTCTATAGTCTATACCTACCTACACCTTTCATTATTCTTTGTCTTTTTGCATTACGTACTTACCTACAGTTCGCGAGGCTTAAGCTGAGCTTTGCATTTGTGTGAGTGATTACTAAAAGTATAGCCACAAAACCTTTTATTTCTTTTTTATTATTACAGATCACTAAAAATTCTAACTTACTTTTTTATCAATTCTTGTAATATTCTCTCTCGTCTAATATGTTGTTTGTGTAAATATTGTGTCCAAGATTTTTGTTTTTCTTTTTTTATTGTTGATCATATACATTTTTCTATTCTTGTACAGCGATTGTGCTAACTTTATCTTCCACTTTTAATAAATTGAACACGAAAAAAAATATTAAGAATTAGATACAGTGTAGAAAGAGTAACGCAAGTCAATTAAGCACTGATAGCAGAGTCACACACTGCTGTCAGTATAAGAGGTGTAAGCCGGTTGTCAAACAGTAGTTTAACTGGTTAAAGCCAGGAAGGGGAGTGCCGGGTTTGACGTCCGACTCCACATCTACACTATGTAAGTATTATGAATACTCACACTAATGCAAAGCTCAGCCAAGGCCAAGAACAAAAACAAAATAAATCAGCTTCACGCTTTTCTCGCGCACAGCAGAATAGGCAGAGGGAACCTAGTGCTAAGACACTTCGTTCCCCACTTTCCGCCGAATTCTTAAGTCATTGCGTGTGGAGTGGCGGAACTCAACAACATGCTTTGCCTTGACATCAGATCGACCCCACAACCAGTCCTCCAACCTCAAAATACTAAACCTCTAAATAATTACATATGCATTTTTTTATTTAAATTGATATTTTTCCTTCTTTAGTACCCTATGTCTACCATCACGTCACTTACCTATTTAGTTGTTACCAACCTATTTAATAAGTGTTTTAGTATTATTTTTTAGCAAAAATTACGAATATCGACTACGCTCTGATGTTATGGTCGTGGGGATACTTTGCCTTTGATTTACTCTGGTGCCTTATATACTGGACTCACAGCTATGTGATTCTGTGCCACCACTTGAGCTCTTTATATGCTGTTAACATGTATATGAACAAGCCATACTCTGGTTGTACATTTGCTTGCACCCTTGCTCTCATGGAAATTACCAATCCTTTACTTCAAACACGATGGTAAATATTTATTCAATTTATTTATTTTTGTATCAGAATGAATGAAGTAATAAAACTTCTTCATTATTAAATTGGCCTATATTGTAAGAGCTATGTTGAGTGGCACAATCCAACCCTGTACTGTACTAATTGTACAAAGAAATCGAATAAAAAATCGCTAGATGGACCCACGGCCATCGTGGATAAGGTACAGGTACCTAGTATCTCTTTATACAGCGCTAAAACAACATTAATTTACAAACATGGTTTTTGATACGTAGGTAATAAACGACATTTAAAATATTTAAATAGGAAAATTTTACTTAAACTCTTAATGTTTATTTTAACTTCATTTAAAAAAAATAATTCTTATTATTACAGGTTACTTAGAGATTTGGGTTATGGGAAAAGCATTGTATTCTTTTTAGTAGAAATATCATATTTACTGTTGTTCCTATCCTTACGCGGATTGTTTTGCTCCTTTTTGATATTCAAAATAATACAATCAGATATTCTCGATATGGACGAAAAAATTATATCTTTAGCTTTATATGGAGTGTCTTGTATCTTTATCTACGAAATACTTGGATACGTCGCGCACAAGTATAAAAATAAACTTGTAAGTTAATGTTATAATTTTTCAATATTTCTATCGTGGTACAAGGCAGGATGTCTAAGAATATAGAGAGTAGACAAAGAAAATTACAAATGCATATCTGCAAGCACCGTAACCGGGTACAAGCGTGCGACTGTAAACGCCACATTTGTGGGTTCGATTCCTACTCGGGGGGATGAAATATTTAATATTTTCATTTCCTCGGCGGAATAAGATATTTATTCAGATTCCCTCTGCCTGCAGAATACAAAGTTCAAGTATAATGTAAAAAAAAAAAAATTGCTTCACGATGTATCCCGCACACAGCAGGGTAGGCAGAGGGAACCTAGTGTTAAGACACTCCGTTCCCCACTTTCTGCCGAATTCTGGAGGCATTGCGTGTTGAGTGGCAGAACTCAACGCCGCGCTTTGCCTCGACACCAGAGGGAAGAAATATAAATTTAAGTAAATATTTCATCTCCTCGAGTGGGGATCGAACCCACAATCAGTCGGTTTTACAGTCACACTTTGTGCCGCTGCGCCACGACTGGCCTCAAGGAGAAGTATAATATAAATTATTAAAAATATATAACCATGCTACCATATTGTGAGAATGAGCAATAAAAGAATGCCTAAAAAGGCATGATATAAAAGTAGTAAAAAAAATTATTCATACATTGAATCCACTTTGAAAAAACATTGTCAAATGTACTTTTACAAGTACACATTCAAATTACAGAAAAAAATTATTACATTTTTTTTTATATATCTTCAGGAAGACTACAAGGGTATCGCTAATGAAGTGGTGAGAGAGTAAATGAGCCACAAAGAATATGCTTTAAACTATACTGAGATGAATATAAACTTAATATTTCCCATACAATACCTATATAATTTATAAGTAAACATGTAACATATAAAATAAATTAATTTAAAATTTAATTTCTTCTGATTTTTCTAATATGTATAGGTAGGAATGGAAAACAATATCATTTACTAGCAAAAAAAATCTTAATCCAATGAAGAATGCAGATAACTTTGATTATAGGATCCATTATAAATATTGAACTTATTTGAATTTCATTGTCATGTAAAAATTTTTGAAAAAGTTGTCGGGAAGTTTTCCATATAAATAATAATATATAATGTTATGTACAAATATATTACAAAAATGGATGCAAAATTCTAAATGTGCTAAATAAAAAAATCACTAATTGCATAATTGTTTAAGTTTATTTTTATAAAATGTTATTAATTTTGTATTTAATATAACAATAACTATTATATAGACTATAAGTATAGAATGAGTCTCTTTAGAACTTTAAAGAATATATTAATCCCTTCTTCGTGTCCTATAATCTCTTTTATTTTTCCAATTATTACGATTTCTATAGTTATCATGGCCTCTTTGCATGTATTTGTCTTGATTATTTGTTTTCTCTTTATTCCTGTATGGATGATGCCTGTGAGACCAATTACCTTGTAAGCTGGCCATTACTAATTTATCGTTAGCTTCTTGTCTCTGTGTAGGTACATGAATAGGTACAGGCACTTCTTCTCGAAGCTTGTCAGTCATATTAACAAACTCATTTGATATATCCTTGTCTTTAAATTCAAAAGTAAACTCAGATCCATAACATCTTATAGGAGGTTGGAGAAGCGCAGATCTGCCTCTTTCTTGTAAAGACAACTTCCGATGAAATAGTGAGGTACCTTGAAACAGTCTTACAGCATAAGGTATTGAAACTTCATGACAGTATGTTATAAATGCGAAGTTTTTCTGACGACCATCTCTATCTTTCGCAATTCTCACTTTTTCCAAGGGGCCTGCCTGGCAACGTAAGATAAAAATTATGATATTTATATAATAATATAGGAATATAAAAGATAAATAGTCAATAACAAACCTGCAAAAAGAGTTCGTAAAGCAATTCTTCAGTTACTTGTTCTGATAAATTTCCACACCAAATTGTTTTAGTATCTTCCTCAATCATTGTAGATTTTTTTATAGATTTGTTAGTTAGAGAATATAGAATTTTAATTTTTAAATATCACATTCAAATCGTGGTCTTTAAAACTAAAAATAATAATCTTTTGATGTCGTTGTCATTTTTCGTTTAATATACATAATACGAGCTTAAGCATCGTTTTTAATTGTCTGTGCTCAATTCCCAAGACAGTTTGTCGCCACTTACAAAAACTTCAATATTGAATACCTAATTTGATATTTACGTAAAATATTCATTACCTTGCAGTAATTTAGTGCTAACAAATCTAAATATGTATTATTAGAAAAAAATATAAAATATTAAAAAACATGATTTAAATATATGTTTGCTACTGTAATATATGATTTTTTGTTTTGAAACTTCTTTATCTTCAGGATCTTAGCGTTTCATAATTATTTGCAAATATATAAAATAAATCGTGTAACCATATAACAATATTATAACTTAAATACACTATACTCTATGTTCACCTTTGTATAGTGTAAGTTCAAGCAATTAGTCAATATAATTTATCGATTCCGTTTTATTTGTCATAAAAATTAAATTAAATTAAATTAGCTTCACGCTGTATCCCGCACACAGCAGGGTAGGCAGAGGGAACCTAATGTTAAGACACTCCGTTCCCCTTTCTGCCGAATTCTGGAGGCATTGCGTGTTGAGTGGCAGAACTCAACTTATTTGTCATATATATTCTATATTTCAAATTAGAAACTGTCAGCAACAATCGTGACATATAACATATTTTTTTATTTTCCACACTCTCCATAAGTGCTAATGATTAATATTAATTGTATATTGAGCTAGATATATTTATATC
The DNA here is from genome assembly GCA_018249795.1 of Heliconius telesiphe telesiphe. Lineage (NCBI taxonomy): Eukaryota > Metazoa > Arthropoda > Insecta > Lepidoptera > Nymphalidae > Heliconius > Heliconius telesiphe. The sequence goes on from DWLH01001297.1 coordinate 6,981, forward strand.
TTTTTAATAAAAATTTTCAGAATATTTATAACTAAAAATACAACAGCATCAAAAGCGTGCATTACCAACTGAGCTGACATAATGCAGTTTTATGTATGTAATATTAAAGGATTTATTTAAAAAAAGCAATTAAGTTACTACGTAAACGTTTTGGATTTCTTTTAGTTATATCGTGCAGCAACATGGACGACTCCAGTAAATTTCAGCAGATGCAGGATGAAATGTCCCGGTAAGTCGTTATGTCTTCGTATCGTATATTTTTTTGTGTTCACATAAGTTTTTAGTGAAAATAAGGTACAATAATATTTTTTTAATTTACATTGTTATTGTTTTGTTACATCTAGATTCGAGGCAGAGATATCGGGATCGGAAATGGTTGCTATTCGGCCGGTGATAGGAGCTAGCACATTCGGAGTTGTTCAGCAACAATTAGAGCGTGCAATGCCACCACCTCCTCCACCACCGGCGTTAATGCAAACATTTGATACATCAATTATGAGTGCTAGACTGATGTATCCTGCAGTACCACCACCACCCCCGCCTCCATCTATGATGGTACCTGCATCTGTGAGTTATTTGTATTCATTATCAAGCTGACATATATATTTATTTTAAACTACAACAATATATATATTTTTAATTAGAAACAAATACTTTGCAACAAGCATTATTTTTCTATATTTATTTACTTTTTATCTACATAGCTGTATACCAAATGCAGTATAGTAATAGTCTGGATGTCAATCAATTATAGAATTGTTTATTTAAGCTGATATGTCCCAACTTGTGCATTGTTATCCATTCTCGTGCTTCACACTTGTGTTTCAAGTTTCAACATACACTCTGTATGACAATTCAGATATTGCTTCACAATAAACTAAATGTTGCCATGTAAAAGTACAATCTTGATTGTATATGTCTAATTGTATGCATATATAGCTTATCTAAAGAATAATAATGCACCCATTAACAAATATTATATATTTTTAAGTATAATTTGTTTATAAACAATATAAACATTGTTCATTTGAGGCCAGTCGTGGCACACTGGCACGAGGTGTGACTGTAAAACCTGGTTGTGGGTTCGATCCCCACTCGAGGAGATGAAATATTTACTTAAATTTCTATTTCTTCGCTCTGGTATTGAGGCTAAGCATGGCGTTGAGTTCTGCCACTCAACACACAAAGCATCCATAATTCAGCAGAAAGAGTGGAACGGAGTGTCTTAACAATAGGTTCCCTCTGCCTACCCTGCTGTGTGCAGAGTTACAGTGTGAAGCTGACTTATAAACATTGTTATGAGACTACTCTTATATATATTATATATAATTCCCCTTCACTTCCCATGTGAGAATCTAACCCACAACTTTCATGTTTACAGTCAGGCATTTTGGTGCTGCACCACAACAGCAAACTGATTTTGATTTATCTTATTAATATTTTTTTTTACAGTACACAGTTAATTACTTTAGTATAAATTTTGCTTTTCAGTCACAAAATGAATATATTTACAATATGACGTATTGAGACATTACTTTAATTTCGTTTTTTAATTGACTTTCTTTTTCTTTTTCTTTCTTTTTTTTATATATTTTTTACATATAATTGTGTCATTTCATTAAACAAATTTTTTGAAAATCAAAAAATTTGTTTAATGAAATGACATGATAATGATATTATTGAAAATGTAATATTTGTATATTACATAGAAATGTGAAATTTGAAAAAAGAAATTATTAAACTAAGAATTATATTTTTTAACAGGGTAGCCAGAGAAATTTTACAACACTCCATTCTTACTCTCCATCCAAATTTTGGAAACTTTGCATGTTGAGTGCTGGAACTGAATGCTGTGCTTTGTCCTGTTACCAGAGCTAGTAAATGAAAATAACTTATTCCCTGAGTAGGAATTGTGGTAGGATCACTGTGTGGTGGCTCCACCAGGGCCTCATGAGTTACTTTGTTTAGAAGAAATTGATTCACCACCAGCAGTCAATCAATTCTTTTTTTATATTGGTTCCTAACTTATATTTAAATAGGTTTGAATCCAGAGTTAGCATTTAAAATATAATTATAAAACACCAGCTTTCACCTGTTACATCCAAATTATTTACATGATGTGGCCTTCTTGAAAAGAAGATTTTTCCCTTCAACCACATAAACCCTAACATTAGGGCCTTCTACCCTGTAAATTTTAAGTTTATTTTTATCTCCACAAATCTCCTACATTTGAAAGTAGGGTAAATCATTTATTTGTATCACTTAAGTCTTTAAAATAAATAAATTAGCTTCATGCTGTATCCCGCACACAGCAGGGGAGCCACAAGCTCAATCATACACTTTTTTATATTAATGCAAGATCACGAAAACAAAACAGGCAAATAAACAGATCAAACCTAGTTTGTCTAGACTAGACAAATAAATAAACATTTGTGATCTAAATTATATGAATGCTTACTTAAATAATAGCTGTATATCATTTGGGTGGTGAATTGTTTAATGAAGAATCTGTTTGAATAGTGATCCATAAAAATTGAATTTTAAATTTAATAATATGCAAGGAATGGAGTGTTTAACACTTTGCCTACCATACCATATGCGGGATACAGTGTGAAGCTAAAGAAAAAAATATTTTCTAGGTTCAAAGACTTCGCCCCCCTGGCCCAGGAGAATTCCTTGGTCCCATGCCGTTTCTTAGACCAGGTGTTCCGGGACCTCAGCTAATACCGCCACCACCTCCCAAGCCCCAACCTGTTATTTTGTCAGCAGCACCCAAATTATATAAACAACCAAAAGATGATGATACAAAAAAAGACAAACATGAAGGAAAAAAACGAGTAAGTAATTACTTTTTTATTAAAAAATGTGTAATATTTACTTTTTAAAATCTTCTCCTTCTCCAAGATCTTCCTTGTCCTAAATAACTGTGTTTTCTCTTCTCTTTTTCTGTGTTTCTCAAGAGCGTGTTGTTTTTTACATGACACTTAAACTCAAAAAAACTATTTTCAAATATTTGTCTGTTTTTCTAATCTCTGGACAACTGAATCTATTTTTATGGGACTTTCACTGATAGGGTTATAGACTAACATATAGGCTACTGTAGGTTCCGTAACTTAAAAAAATACTGTTAACATCTAGCAATTATTAAATTAAAACAACAGTTTGCGTATTTTAATATATATTATATTTTGAAATAAAAAAATAACCCAACAACAAAATTATATCACTTATTCTACGCCAAACATTCCACTCTCTTAGTTTTTAATCTCGTCTGATGTGTCATTTGAGTAAATAATTAATGTTTCCGTTTTATCATCAAGGACAAGTGTTGTGTTCATGATTTTTTTTTACTTCTTGTTCATATATATACGTTTTTCCATTCTTGTACAGTGATATTGCCAACTTTATCTTTCAAGTGTAATTAGAGAAATAAATATATGACCTCACGGACTGTATCTCCATGACTAAGATTATCAAAAATATATTTATATAAATTTACAGAAGCGAGAACGTCAACAATCACCGCCAAAGGAGATTGAAGTAGTGGAGGTCCCTCCCCCCGCGCCGGCGCCTCCGCCGCCGGCGCCTGTCGTTATCGAGCCCGTGCAAAAAGTTAAAAAGGAAAAGAAACATCGGAAGGTATGTATGGAAAATGTATGATGTATGGAAAATCTTATTTTTAGCTTCACTTATTCTGCGTTTAGAAAAGAAGGCAGAATAAACTTACTGTTAAAATTGATTGATTTGATTCAAGCTATTGCGTGTTGAGTAGACGCTGTATCCTGCACATAGCAGGGTAAGCAGAAGGAACCTGGGAACTTAGTGTTAAGTCATTCCGTTCCCACTTTGCGCTTAATTCTCAAGGCATTGCGTACTGAGTGGCGGAACTCAACACCGCGCTTTGCTTCGTTACCAGAGCGAGTGAACGAAAATATTAAATATTTCATTCCCCCGAGTGGGCATTGAATCCACAATTCACGCATTTGTGTCCCTGCGCCACGGCGGCGTCGGGGGCAGACAGGGGGTGCGGCTGTAAACGCGACGGTGGATTTTTTCTATCTTTGTTAATATAATATGTCGATGATAGTTTCAACAGAGATTTCATTTTAAAATCACATAAATTCCAGGTGGTGAGGACGGCGGGGGGGCAGGTGTGGGAGGATGTTACATTACTGGACTGGCCCGATGATGATTTTAGAATGTTCTGTGGGGACCTAGGGAATGACGTCACCGATGAGTTACTCGTAAGTATTATATACAAATAAAAAAATACATATAAAAATACGCAATTTGCATGATATAGTATAAAAAATATAAAATTCGATTATCTGGCCCTCAATTTTCAACACGCATGGGCAGACTCGACCGGATCATTACCACCCCCGGCATTTAAAACCGGCATTAAGTAGTGGCATTCTACCACTGCGTTTCGCATCAGTTAAAAAAAAAACGTTTTGTCCCACATATGCACAATATCCGCTTTTCTTAATACATTCTATTATACGGATTTTCGATTATCCGAATACCTAACAACAATTAGGCCGGTTAGTAGTTTTTTCTGAATTTGGATGCATGTAAGAGCTCATTTTCATTGGTTGTTAACTAGGTCTTCATACAGCATTTGGGAACGGAAACCCCGAAAACGGGCTATAGACTAAGGACTCATTTTCATGGGTCGTCATAACGGGAACGTAAACGGATATAACGGGAGACCCGTTCACACTTGCCATAAAGATCGCAGAACGGTTGTTAGGCCCCGTGCCATTCCGTGGAATTCCATACCCGCATATATTATGTATATAGTCGATATTTGGTATTCGGGGAATCCCCGATCATCATCATAAAAAATGATCTCTTTATGAGGCGGTCGTGGCCGCGGCGCGCTGTAACGCGTATATATAATATGTAATAAATATACGTAAACATTTTTTTAGACACGAACTTTCGGCAAGTACACGTCGTTTCAACGGGCGAAAGTTATTAGAGACAAGAGGACCAATAAAAGCAAAGGGTTCGGATTTGTCAGCTTTAAAGACCCCGGAGACTTCATCAAAGCTATGAAGGAAATGGACGGTAAGATGGTTGTCTATGATTTGAAAAGTAAAGTTTCAGCCAATTCTATAAAACAGTTATTTCTAGCAAATTTTCTCGAACAGCTATCTTTAAAATGTTATAACTTCTTTCTTTATAAACCGATTGAAACAAAACAAACATTAATGTTAAGGAAAGCTTGCCAAAATACGATAATAAAGTATGGATATTTCATTTTCGAACCCACAAACGTCTTACCCTTGTGCCACGGGGCAACCATGGCCTCAAAGTTAATAAATCTATTTAGATATATATAACTTTTTAAGTATTAATATAATTTTTAGGTCGCTACGTGGGTAGTCGTCCAATCAAGCTTCGCAAGAGTACTTGGAAGACTCGCGCCTTGGACGTGGTGAGGAAGAAAGAAAAGGAAAAAGCGGCCCTCCTCTCTCTTCTTATGTCCGGGAACAAAAGTTGACAATGTGTCCTATAATATGTAGTCATTAATAAATTCATATAAGTTTATGTTGTTGTTTTATTTGCTGTAGCATTGAGCGTTATTTTAAAGTGCTTAAAGTTTTAATCAAATGCATTAAAAATCTATATATAATTATTTTTTTTTAACTTAACTTCTATTTATGTAACTGGTATTGAGATTAACTTTATAAAAGCTTCTCTATACAACATACAAGCTGTAAGCTGCGCGCGTTTCTACGCCACCAACTAAAATAGATTTAGAGGAAACACATTACACAAATATTCAATTAATTTTGAGTAGTTTATTGATTTTCTTAATTTCGAAAAAAACTGCGACATTGCAGCGTTTCGTTTCAATTCGATATTTATTGAAGTTCTGTGGGATGGGTTTTTTTTTATCTTGTGCGTAAACGAATAAATCAGAACGTGTTTGGATGCGTGTGGAATCACGGTAATATACTAAATTCATTGGAATGACACTGGCGCCATTGATGATACCAATTCAGAAACCATACAACTATACTAAATATCATCATATGATCAAATGTATAGTTTCCGATTCTATAAACGAATATTACGATTCTGTAAATAGGCTAGCAAATTTAAAAATAAAAGTTTTATAAAAAAACTGTAATTTATTTACATTCTCTGTCTACTATCCATCCATACCTATATTATAAATTCGAAAGTAACTCTGTCTGTCTGTCTGTCTGTCTGTCTGTCTTTTACGCAATCAGGCCCAAACAGCTAATTCAATTGTGATAAAATACTCATATAGAGATACTTGAGGGTCTTCGGATGAACATAGGTTACTTTTTTTTCTCATATTTGTTATATTTTCGATATAAAGTAATATATTAAAATACTTTTTAATTTGACAGGCAATTTATTCCGCCATGTTAATAACAACCGACCGTTGCTAAGCAACGGTTTGCAAAGTTTATTTGTTGTTATAAGAAAACGTCACCCAAAATGAA
>DWLH01001298.1:0-13460 GCA_018249795.1 Heliconius telesiphe telesiphe
TCTGCCACTCAACACGCAATGCCTCCAAAATTCGGCAGAAAGTGGGGAACGGAGTGTCTTAACACTAGGTTCCCTCTGACTACCCTGCTGTGTGCGGGATACAGCGTGAAGCTAATTTAATTTAATTATTATTTTTTTTCTTTTCTTTTGCTCTGGTGTCGAGGTAAAGTCCGCGTTCCGCTGAATTCGGCGGTATTCGGCGGAAAATGGGAAGCGGAGGGTACTTAACACTGGGTTCACTTTGCCTACCCTACTTTGTACAGGATACAACGAAATGCTGACGTTTTTTTATAATAAAGATAGACAGATAGATAAGGACATGGAAAAACAATGGAAGCTCTATTTCTTATAGTGATTTGTTAAATATTTGTATTAACGCTTAACATTTAAGTTTTAAAAGTTATTGTTATAATTGTAATTAATAATTTCATTTAACTATTAATAGATAAGTATTATGTCATCTCTTAAAAAACGAAAAATATCACTTATAAGAGTGTTGTGTGTTACACATACAGTGTGTATTTTATTTCAAAACAACGGAAGCTTTATTAAAATCGTATCGTAAATAGATATAAATTATTCATAAAAATAATCATAGCGTATAAATTTTGTTAACTGGTTATTGAAATGTATTGAATAATACCACGCATGGATAACGCACTGTTCAATTATATTATATTAATATAGAATTTTTGACTATCGTAAATGAATTCTGTACAAATTTATAGGTAATATTTTAAGCAGCAGATTTTAGTTATTGTCTGGCAGTTTATGGATATAGAAAAAAAATATATATTTATTATAAATTTCCATCCATAAACTGCCAGACATATTATTTTTAAATATTCTTTATGAAGACGTAAAAATAACAAAATTAGCTAAACTTTTGTTTTCTTCAAATATAAGTATTTAAATGGATATTAAAGTAAATTTATTAAAAACATATAAAATTTTATGGCGTTTGGCATTAAAGTCAATAAAGTAAATTCGGTCTGCGGCTGTAGATTTGATTTCCACTAGTAGAAATGATTGTATTTTCTTTAATTTAATAAATTAAATTTTCCCTTATAGTTAGATAAGGTGCGGCGTTGAATTCCGCCAGTTAACCCACAATATCTCGATGGTAAAACCAGCATATGTTCTGCCTCCACTATGCCAGAAAAATCCTTATGGAATATTCCCATACATTCCATAAGCTACACTACACTACACTTGTTACCAGAACAAGATAAAATTCGTACATAAGATTTAATTCTATAAAATAAAAGAGCGTGCGATTGATAGAAGCAGAAAAATAAAAATATTTTAGACATTTGGTGAAAAAGTGTTCGTAAACATATGACTTATTTGCTTTGGGTGACGTCTCTTTATCGTTTTGTAAACATCTTCTGAAGATCGGTAAGGATTTCGCCTTTTGATGTTATACAAAATATAATGGTACAATTTACTTTCATTCTTTGAAGTTTTAGTCTTAAATTAAATATATTTTTTGAATATAAGGTAAATTATACAGCATTTAGGTAGGTATTGACTTATTAAAAAAATAAATGCTTCTTTATATCCTACAAATCACATAAAAAGATGTATCTATTATTCCAATATATGTATAATGTATTGCACACTTAAAATACCATGGCTCATCTAACTTAACCAGAGAATCGAATATTAATTTTACTATGTTTTTATATTTTTTATTTGTCTGTTTATACATGCATATCTTTTAAAGTACTAGACAGATTCATATGTTTATTTTTGTTTTATAGTTATTAAATGTGGCCAGGACCTAGTCTATATTTGATTCTGAAGACTAACAAACCTTATGTAGGATTATAATAGACTAGCTATACTTAAAGAAAAAAGAATCGCTATCTCTACAAAAGCTGTAGGTATCTTAAAAAGGACCATAATTATAGACCACATTGACTTTAAGAAATGATAAAATAGAAATTTCGCAAAAAGTGATAATTATACAAATAAAAAAAACTTGTAAACAAATAAAAAAAACTATTGAGAATTCAAGCCGTTGTAGCGCAGTAGAACAGCATCTGGAACGGGGTGGTTTTGACTTCGCTTTCCACTTCCTTTCTGTCGCAACTTTTCTAGCTCCGGAAAAAAAGCACGGTGTTCAGTTCCACTTCAATAATAATTAACAATGTCTCGAAATTGTGGTTCTAAGAATAAATCATCGTATTAGTGGTTCACAATTAGTAGTTAAAATTAATCTTCATGTTCACGATTAGTGCTTAATATTAAACTTGTAATAAAATCATTATATGTGTAAAAGTTGCAAAGTTTCATAAAGCTATTATATGAAGGTTGTTGTTACATTTATCTTACAATTGAAATTAGGCTAAAATGTAACTAAAGCTTTATATATAGATTTTTTTATTATTTTAATTCTTACTTACACTACAGACTTATGGTCCGTACCTTTTGTTATTTTTACATTTCTTTTAATACTTTTTCTCTAGATATTACCTATTCTTATTAAAAAAAGCTTTATATTATGGCCAATGAAAAAACCGAAGGCCGTCATGATGCAGCGGCATAGCATTTGCCTGTAAACGCGACATTTGTGAGTTCGATTCCCACTCGGGGGAATTATTGTTTCCATTTTCCTCACTCAACTAACAAGATAAAGCGCGGCATTGGGTCCCACCACTCCACATGCAATGTTGAAACAATGTATCTTAAAAAATCGCAGAAAACAAAAACAAAAAAGTGTTTCTTTAAAATAACGATTACATTTTTGACATACTACAATTTGGTATTTATGGTAAGCAATTTTACAAAATAAATTACCATTAACGAAACAACCTAAGCACCACAAACAAAGAATCGAATTGAAAATATATATATTTTTTGTAAAACGCTCCCCCATCATCCACCACAGCCCGTTTTGAGCGTTTATTTAAATTGATGTTTCATAAAATCAGTGGTTTTGTGAAATTCCGGTAACAAAATGTACAATTGCATTAATGAGACAGTTACTATTCATAAAAATATAACGCAGGGAAAATTGTGAACGTCGCTCCCAGCGCTGCAGTTGGTGTTCACGTTCTGTCGATTTAATGCCATTACCGCTTTTAATGTAACGCCCGTAAATTATGCTCCATTTTATTTTTCACTTATGTCGTTTAATTTTAATGACACTTGAAAATGAAGGTTAAATATTGTTGTAACACGCTGTATGTAACAGTCCTTGAGGGTAGTGAGAGGCCGTTATTTCTGTAACGTACTTGACAACATAATTTTAATGTAATACATCGCACGCATGCATAGTTTTGCTTAAAATTTGTGAATATTAGTACAGTTTTGTAATTATTTTTAATTTTTTTCGGAAATAGTAAGTCATTATGAAGTACGTGGCGCTATTTAGCCTTTTCACACCGTAAAAAAAAACAAATATTTTACTATTTTTGTAATATACGCCTTTGCAGAAATGAGTTCAAACCGTCACGTACAAATTACTATATCTGCAGCCAGATGCATACATTCCAATAGTATAACTGCATCGATTGCGCTACAACGACGATAAATATACTACAAATAAATTAAGTGTTATAAAATATTTGATTAATAATAAATTCAATATTTTTGGGAGGAATTAAGAAAAATCATTAAACTTAATAATACTCTTATTTCAAGATGAATACCTTATGGTATACTCGTATATTAGGTTGAAAATATACTTCCTTTCTTCATTGCAGCAATACAAGTGTGTATTATTGTAATTTATAATATTTAAATACTAGAAATAAACTTCACTTAGTTATAAAATGAAGTTCCGTATCAAATTATTCTAAGAAAAGATGTTAAGCTCTTTAAATGCAAACTTAAGACTATTTTCTACTTTAATGAGTTTGTAATTATCTGAATCTGAAGTATATTTATGGACTAATATGTAACAAACTTCTGGATAAAAGGGATTTTCATTAATTATTATTAAGCAGGTTGTTAGGTCAGTTTTCTGAGGTAGTATCAACTCAGTTAATTTAGATAGAGCTAAATACTGTCAACAAAACACGGCGTTGAGTACCACGATTCTAAACGCGTGCCGTGTGAAAATTTGGCAGAAAGTGGGGAATGTTGTGTCTTTCTTAACGCTAAGTTTGCTAAGTCCTTTACCTATGCGTGGTCTTTTTCCCACAAAACAGATTTTTTTATATTCTAGCCATTGTTAGTTGGTGTATTTGAAAAAAATAAAATCTCTACTTTCTATAAATTGTTAACATAAATACTAATTATAAGTTCTTTGATATTCGCAATTTTAACTCATTTGACATGAAACAAAAGTGACTTCAATATACAATAGTTTTTATGGAAGCTCTCATTTAAGTAACATATTCCATCATAACATCAACAACATGCTTCTATAATAAACTATATTTAAGCCTTACAACAAAGTGAGCCGATTCTTATTCCGACCTAATATTCCTACAGGAGAACAAATATTCCTGGAGAGAGCCGAGAGGCTGTTTAATAAACATCCTTGTTTTGATAAAAAAGATGGTTTGGATTAATAAAAACGGTGAAGTCTCAAGCCCACCACACCAGCCCTCTGGTATGGTGGGCTTGAGACTTCATGATACAGTCAGATCATTTTGCAATAAACTAGGGGAATACGCATATCAACTAAGATGTCGTTGGGGGTAGTATTATATAATAATTACGTCAACTGACAGATGGATGCTACCTCAGTCTACTTGTGGTCTCGGACTATTACAAACTGTTCGAAACATTGGGTTCCCAAGAATTTATAATAGAAAATATACGCGATTATTCCGGTTAAAGAATTTCACTTCAAATAAGCACCTATATTTGAACTGGTGATTACCAAATTATTGAGCTTAATTAGGCTTATTATCTTAGATTTTGACGTTCCGTTAAGGGACGAGGGAAAGAACGTAGTGTATGTCGTCATTCCATCTTTCGTTATAACTAATTTCTCGCGGGTGATCTTATTTAGTTTAAAAATGTGCTTCCATCACCTGGGCTATTTATTATAATAAATCACTTGGCTGGAGCTAATTTAAAACTAGCGAAGCGTGTTTTTCTTATACTAAAACTATTAATTCATTGTTTGTCGTGGCCTATTTTTAAATTGAATAGAAAAAGTACGTTGAATATTACCAAGGGTCTAGAGTCTTTATCTACATTATTGTCTAGAATCTGGACAATAATGTAGGTAAAGTCCAGTTTTATATACTAACAGATTATATTTATGTATTATGTTTAAGTATTATTTTATATCGCATAACAACTTTCCAGGTAAATTTTCCAAAACTTCCACCTATATCTATATTATACACTAAAGTACTAATGGCTTCAGAGATCTGCTATTTTAACATTTTGCAAACTAATTTGAAGCGACGGACTCCCTTAGTAATTAGAGTAGCGCACTCGAAATATCAAACTTGGAATTAGAACGGATATAACAGTTTGAAACTTTAGGTTTTTGTTTCACGTACGTAGATAAAGAGCTAAGTTAGCAAGTTAATGTATGTGTAAACGGCAGGAACCCGACGTATCTAACAACGTCCCTAGTTGTATTGCTAGTCGGACGTAATGGATAGTGATACAGCCTTTGTACCGGCGTTGCGGACAAGTTAGCGGTTTGAGGACATGTGTGCCATAGAATTTGAAATTCCTGAGACGACCTTACTTGGCCCTCGTCATACCTTCAGTTGGTTGAGGTGAGGGATCGTGGACGACAGTGGTTGGAGACAGCGTGTAGCACATGTTTTAAATAATGTTTTTGTTGGGAAAGATTTATGAATAAAGCATGTTGTTGTATTTTTCAATTAAATTTAAATTATTTCTTTTATATTCAATATCCGTCTCACTTAGCGAAAAAATAATGTTACATGTTTGAATATTTAATCTAACTAAAATGTAAATGTACTGTGTATGTATTGTGTATTTAAATACAAAGCAATTTTTTTCTATAATTTATGATAAATGATTTCAGCTTCACGCACGTAGGTCAGGCAGATGGTAATGGGGAGCCCAAAATTGAGACACTCCATTCCAATTAAGATACTTTCCCGAATACTGGCGGCATTGCATGTTGGGTGATGGAACTCTAAGCCGCGATTTGCGTCAACCCCAAAGTGAAGAAATAAAAATATAAAATATTTCATTTCTTCAAGTGAGAATTGAACCGACAACTTGTGATATTTACAGTCACACGATAGTGCACTTTTACCATAAAATAACATTTATATTTTTCTGTGTAGCTTTTTTTTATTCTACAGATTCAAAATAACTAGAGTGGTCATCAAACTCGCTACCGTCGCGTTCATAGTCACACGCTAGTGCCCCTGCGCCACGACTGGCCTGAAATAAACATCATAAAAAAGTATTTTTTACCCACTTAGTGACTTTGTTATACTTTACTGACTCAAAATAATGTTGTCTTACGTTCACATCCTACTATAAAAATATACTATAAACGCCCCACGGAGTAACATCCCGTAACACCTGAGTCGCCATTAATCCGCACTATAGCACTGGCTTTCAAACTTTATTCATTGTTTCACTCGCGATGCACTTGCCTTGAACTCGCGACAAAGCGAGCTGGTTCAGATTGGATTTGTCTTTCAAAGTCTAATTCTTTAGTTTCTTTTGTGGAATTAATCTATTACGACATTCCAAGATTTAATATTTCTTTTTAACGAATACGAAAGCTTTTGTGTAGGAATAGATTATTGTCTGTATTGTAATAATAGTAAAATAATGCTCTAAGATAATATTTTATTTTAATTTTTTGAATACTACTTGAATATTATAGAATATACATTCTATTTCATGATATACATGTATTTTTATGTGGTAGGTATAGGTGGAACAGTTAGACACTCAGTTAAATATTTCAAATAAAATATCATCTCAGAGCATTATTTTACTATTATAACAATACAGACATTAATTTATTCCTACATTTATTTCCTACAAAACTAGAATAAGAATACTCTTATTCCAGTTTTGTGGGATCATTCTTTAGTCTAAATAATTAGAGTAAGTATATTTGAAAGTGACTGGAAATCTAGTATTCATGATGATATTTACTCAGTTAAATCCTAAAACGTAATATTAATTTCGAAATAACTTAAAACAAGTTCCTATTTAAAATATATGAATATAATTACATACTCTCACAGTCGAGGCCAGTCATGGCACAGGGCCACAAAGTGTGACTGTAAAAGCGACACTTTGTGGATTCGATAGCCACTCGAAGAAATAAAATATTTAATATTCCTACTTTCTCCGCTTTGAAGTCGAGGCAAAGCGCGGCGTTGAGTTCCGCTACTCAACACACAATGGAACACGCAACGTCTTAACACTAGGTACAATGTGCCTACCCAGCTATATGTCGAATACAACGTGAGGCTGATTATAATAACAATAACAGAGAATCAAAAGTCAAAGGATAGTTTTTAATTTGTAAATGAAAACAATGCTGGCTTAAGGCTAGTGTTTGTTATTCTTTAATACTTGATAATAATAAGCGCTTGAAAATCATAATATAGTTAAAATTAATATATCTAGTTTAGTTAAAATCAAATAAGGTGCACCCTATTTCGCATAAAGCAGAACCTAGTGGTAAAACACTCTGTTACCCACTTTCCGCCGAATTCACAAGGTATTTCGTATGTTGTGGTGCAACACAACGCCGCGCTTTGTCTCTAGGCTAGAGCGAAGAAATGGAAATATAAATTTAAAAAATATTTCATTTGCTCAAAAGGGGATCGAACCCACAAATAGTAGCGTTTAGAGTCACACTTTGTGCACCTGCTCCACGACTGCCCTCAAAATATACGAGTTTGTTTCGTACGCTATTCCCAGAAACGGCTTAGCCGATTTAAATGCAGTTTTCTCTATTGGCAAACTTTCTTTAACATTTAGTGTTTGTTTTTAAAGTATTTTATTTGACAAAATGTTTACAAACTAACTGTTTTATTAAATTAACTTCAAGTGTAGTTTTAAAAGTCATATTATTTCAAATAGGTAAATAAGAAATTGTGTGGATATGAGTTATATGTTGAAGTGGGCAAGGCAAAGAGCGCTAATTAATAAAATAAGTAAATTGTCTTTTGAGGTATCATAACTCTACTATCAAATTTACAAAACAAATGATTATTGACGAGTCATCCTAAACACAAACATTCGAATTAAAAAAATATATTTTTTGTAAAACGCTCCCCCATCATCCACCACAGCCCGTTTTGAGCGTTTATTTAAATTCATGTTTCATAAAATCAGTGGTTTTGTGAAATTCCGGTAACAAAATGTACAATTGCATTAATTTCTAATTGCTTTTTTTGCTTTTTCACACCGTAAAAAAAACCCAAATATTTTACTATTTTTATAATATACGCCTTTGCAGAAATGAGGTAAGTTCGGTACCGTAATGTACAAATTACTAAATATGCAGCCAGATGCATACATTCCAATAGTCACATTACTGCATCGATTGCACTACAACGACGATAAATATACTACAAATAATTAAGTGTAATAAGTTTTTGAATAATAATAAATTCAATATTGTTCGGAGGAATTAAAAATAAAATCATTAAACTTAATAATACTCTTATTTCAAGATGAATACCTTGAAAATATACCTCCTTTCTTCATTGGAGAAATACAAGTGTTAGTAAGGTAGTGTTTATTATTGTAATTTATAATATTTCAAGTTTAAATAGAAATCCTAGAAATAAACTTTACTTAGTTATAAAATGAAATTCCGTATCAAATTATTCTAAGAAAAGATATTAAGCTCTTTAAATGCAAACTTAAGACTATTTTCTACTTTAATGAGTTTGTAATTATCTGAATCTAAAGTATATTTATGGACTAATATGTTACAAATTTCTTGATAAAAGAGATTTTCATTAATTATTATTAAGCAGGTACTAGGTCAGTTTTCTGAGGTAGTATCAACCCAGTTAAATTAGATAGAGCTAATTACTGTCAACAAAACACGACGTTGAGTGCCACCATTCTAAATGCGTGCCGTGCAAAAATTGGGCATAAAATGTAGTCTTTCTTAACACTAAGTTTCCTTTACCTATGCGTGGGAAAAAGCATAAAACTGATTTTTTTATATTCTATCTTTTGTTAGTTTGTGTATTTGAAAAATATGATATAAAATCTGTACTTTCTATAATTTGTTAACGTAAATACTAATAGTAAGTTCTTTGATTTTCTTAAATATAACTCATTTAAATTGGAACTAGAATAACGTCAATATAGTTTTTATGGAAGCTCTTCTCAATGTAACATCTTCCATCATAACATCATCAACTAGCTTCCATAAAAACTATTCAAGCCTAACAACAACGTGAGCGAATTCTTGGGACGAGTTAGAAGTAATATTACTTTGCAATGTTCAGAGATATAAAAATTTAATAATGACTATGGCTTATCTTATATTGGTAAAACAAAGAGGAGCATCGGTGTTAGGGTACAAGAACATAACTTCGACTTCAAGAATGGGCATATATCGAAGTCAGCTTTGTGTGAGCGTAGAGCGGGTGAATCTAACCATTATATCAGGTTTGATTAACTCCACATCCTCCCATAGGAGAACAAATATTCCTAGAAAGAGCTGAGAGTCTGTTTAATAAACAACAAATATAAGGAATATTAATAAAAAAGATAGTTTGGATTAATAAAAACGGTGAAGTCCACCAGCCCTCTGGTATAGTGGGCTTGAGACTTCATGATACAGTCAGCTCATTTTGCAATAAACTAGGGCAATACGCAAATCAACTAAGATGTCGTTGGAGATAGTATTATATAATAATTACGTCAACTGACAGATGGATGTCACCTCAGTCTACTAGTGATCTCGGACTATAACAAACTGTTCGAAACATTGGGTCTAAGAATTTATAATAAAAAATACACGCGATTATTCCGGTTAAAGAGTTTCACTTCAAATAAGCTCCTATACTTGAACTGGTGATTACCAAATTATTGAGCTTAATTAGGCTTATTATATTTCATCTTAGTTTTGACGTTCCGTTAAGAGATGAGAGAAAGAATGTAGTGTATCTCGTTACTCCACCCTTCAGTATAACTAATTTTCCGCGGTTGATCTTATTTAGTTTAAAAATGTGCTTCCATTACCTGGGCTATTTATTATAATAAATCACTTGGCTGGAGCTAATTTAAAACTAGCGAAGCGTGTTTTTCTTATACTAAAACTAATAATTCATTGTTTGTCGTGGCCTATTTTTAAATTGTATAGAGAAAAATACATTGAATATTACGAAAAGTCTAGACAATAATATAGATAGAGTCGAATTTTGTATACTAATAGATTATATTATTATAAATAAATAAATCAGCTTCACACGGTATCCCGCACTCAGCAGGGTAGGCAAAGGCAACCTAGTGTTAAGACACTTCGTCCCCTACTTTCTGTAACACAATTCTGGAGGCATTGCGTGTTGAGTGGCAAAACTCAACGCCGCGCTTTGCCTCGACACCAGAGCGAAGAAATGGAAATAAATATTGCATCTCCACGAGTGGGGATCGAACTCACAACCAGTCGATTTACAGTCACACTTTGCGCCCCTGCGCCACGACTGGCCGCAATATTATTATGTTTAGGTATTATCTTAAATAGGATAACAACTTTCAGGTATATTTTCCAAAACTTCATCCTATATCTATATTATACACTAAAGCACTAATGGCTTCAGAGATCTGCTATTTTAACATTTTGCGAACTAATTTAAAGCGACGGACTCCCTTAGTAATTAGAGTAGCGCACTTGAAATATCAAACTTGGAATTAGAACGGATATAACAGTTTGAAACTTTAGGTTTTTGTTTCACGTACGTAGATAAAGAGCTAAGTTAGCAAGTTAATGTATGTGTAAACGGCAGGAACCCGTCGTATCTAACAACGTCCCTAGTTGTATTGCTAGTCGGACGTAATGGATAGTGATACAGCCTTTGTACCGGCGTTGCGGATAAGTTAGCGGTTTGAGGACATGTGTGCCATAGAATTTGAAATTCCTGAGACGACCTTACTTAGCCCTCGTCATACCTTCAGTTGGTTGAGGTGAGGGGACGTGGACGACAGTGGTTGGAGACAGCGTGTAGCACATGTTTTAAACAATGTTTTTGTTAGGAAAGATTTATAAATAAAACGTGTTGTTGTTTCTTTGTCAATTAAATTAAAATATTATTTTTAAGTTCTATATTCGTCTCACTTAGCGAAAAAATAATGTTACATTGCTTTAACACCACAAAAAAAGAATAAAAAAGAGAAAATATATAATATTTAATTTTCTAGAGTGGTCATCAAACTCGCTACCGTCGCGTTCACAGCCACACGCTAGTGCCTCTGCGCCACGACTGGCCTGAACTAACCATCATAAAAAAAAATTTTTTTACTTACTATGTGACTTTGTTATACTTTACAGACTCAAAATATTGTTGTCTTATGTTCATATCCTACGATAAAATATACTATAAACGCCTCACGGAGTAACATCCCGTAGCACCTGAGTCGCCATTAATCCGCGCTATAGCACTGGCTTTCAAACTTTATTCATTGTTTCACTCGCGATGCACTTGCCTTGAACTCGCGACAAAGCGAGCTGGTTCAGATTGGATTTGTCTTTCAAAGTCTAATTCTTTAGTTTCTTCTATGGAATTGATCTATTACGACATTCCAAGATTTAATATTTCTTTTTAACGAATAGTGCTACGAAAGCTTTTGTGTAGGATTAAATTATTGTCTGTATTGTTATAATAGTAAAATAAAGCTCTAAGATAATATTTTATTTTAATTCTTTGAATATTATTGTTGCAAAGAAAATGTTTTATATTTCATAAAGTTCTGAAATATCAGATTTTTATTAAATATATTTGCTGACTGAGTGTCTAACTGGTCCACATATACCTACCACATAAAAATACATGTATATCATGAAATAGAATGTATTCTTATTCCAGATTAGTAGAATCATTATTTAGTCAAAAAATTTGAGTAAGTATATTTGAAAGTTGACTGGTAATCTAGTATTCATGATGATATTTACTCTGTTAAATTCTAAAACGTAATATTAATTTCGATATTACTTAAAACAAGTTCTAATTTAAAATATATTTATATATTATATATTACATACTATCACAGTCGAGGCCAGTCATGGCACAGAGGCACAAAGTGTGACTTTAAATGCGA
Organism: Heliconius telesiphe telesiphe; assembly: GCA_018249795.1. Lineage (NCBI taxonomy): Eukaryota > Metazoa > Arthropoda > Insecta > Lepidoptera > Nymphalidae > Heliconius > Heliconius telesiphe. Next base: position 12,211 of record DWLH01001298.1, read on the forward strand.
CACTTTGTGGATTCGATACCCACTCGAAGAAATGAAATATTTAATATTTCTTCTTTCTCCGCTTTGATGTCGAGGCAAAGCGCGGCGTTGATTTCCGCTACTCAACACACAATGGAATACGCAACGTCTTAACACTAGGTACCATGTGCCTACCCAGCTATATGTCGAATACAGCGTGACGCTGATTATAATAACAATAACAGAGAATCAAAAGTCAAATGATAATTTTTAATTTGTAAATGAAAACAATGCTGGCTTTAGGCTAGTGTTTGTTATTCTTCAATACTTGATAATAATAAGCGCTTAAAAATCATAATATATTTAAAATTAATATATCTAGTTTAGTTAAAACCAAATAAGGTGCACCCTATTTCGCATAAAGCAGAACCTAGTGGTAAGACACTCTGTTACCCACTTTCCGCCGAATTCACAAGGCAATGCGTTTGTCTTGGTGGAGCTCAACGCCGCTCTTTGCCTCTAGGCCAGAGCGAAGAAATGGAAACATAAATTAAAAAAAAAAACCATTTCCTCAAATAGTAGCGTTTAGAGTCATACTATATGCCCCTGCTCAACGACTACCCTCAAAATATACGAGATGCACAATTAATAAACTTTTCATTAAATCATTATAATATGTATAAAGTCATCGTTATGAAGGTTGTTGTTACATTTTTCTCGCAAATGAAATTATGCTGAAATGTAATTAATGTTTTATTTCATGGCTGATGAAAAAACCGGAGGCCGTCGTGATGTCGCGGCAAATCTGCCCGACTATCTGCCTGTAAAAGCGACATTTGGGAGTACGATTCACATTCGAGGGAATTAATTATTTTCATGTTCCTCGCTCAACTAACAACAAAGCACGGCATTGCATTCCCACCAATCAACATGTAATGTCGAAACAAAGTAACTTAAAACTTGGAGGAAAACAAAAAAATGTTTCTCTACTTTGGATAATATTCTTCATTTTCACGGCTTTAATACGTACGTACATGCGTTTTGGTATTTTATAATCTTGAAAGACTATCAATCTATATCTATGTATAATATGATAAAATAGGGAAAATCTCTTTTTGGGAGCATTTATTAATCTAATAGTACCCAAAACAATGATTTTTAAATGGTTTGTTTCGTACACTATTCCCAGAAACGGCTTAGCCGATTTAAATGCAGTTTTCACTATTGGCAAACTTCCTTTAACCTTTAGTGTTTGTTTTGTTGAAATTGACTCATAAATAAAAAAATATATA
>DWLH01001299.1:0-13454 GCA_018249795.1 Heliconius telesiphe telesiphe
TCAAATTCACTACTCAAAACATCAATAAAAAGAGATGAAAAAAAGAAACAGTAGTAAAATTTTGCCAATGCCCAACTTGTGACGTGAACATTCAAAATCGCCGATTATTTCGAGTACGATCGAGATGGACACAAAAGATCGCGAAGTTAGCTTGTAGCTCTTATAGCGCCAAACTTTAAGTAAATCTATCACTGTCCCTTATACTGATCGTCATAGAAGCTATAGAGAAGGTACATTATGTCCTAAGGTTTCACCTACGTGAGGCAATTAAGAAATCGCTGGCAATAGTTTAATAAAATAATTATGTCAACTGATAGAGGAATCCCACCTCAGTCTACCCGTCACCACGGACTATAGCAAAGAGTTGAACACGTCGGGTTTTCAAAATTGTATAATACTAAATACATATACGCGATTAATCCGTTTAAATAAGTTCATTTATAATTACTATCTTTGTGTTAATAAAAGCACAGTTAATAAAAGCGTTCACACCGAATGTTATGGTTCTAGGATCAATTCTTACTTGAAGCAGAATATTATGTAAAAAAATAAATAAATTTAAATTAGCTTCACGCTGTATCCCGCACACAGCAGGGTAGGCAGAGGGAATCTAGTGTTAAGACACTCCGTTCCCCACTTTCTGCCGAATTTTGAAAGCATTGCGTGTTGAGTGGCAGAACTCAACGCCGCGCTTTTGCCTCGACACCAGAGCGAAGAAATGGAAATATAAATTTAAGTAAATATTTCATCTCTCGAGTGGGGATCGAACCCACAACCAGTCGGTTTTACAGTCACACTTTGTGCCACTGCGCCACGACTGGCCTCAATATTATGTACATACACATAAACACAATATATTATGTAAGACATTTCCAAGCTTCTTAGATAAAACGTAGCCACCGTTCATGTTTCAATCTCTACTTATGCACAAGACTCTCTTCTTCTATTATGATAATAAGAGTAATAAATATATGTAAAAAAATAAAAATATGTAAGAATTCTTACATAATTTTAGGTGTGACATTAAAGTATAGTAGCTTGAATCAGCGTTTGAGCGTGCTATCAAAGAGTGCACGCGTCCCACTTTCGTAAATATTTTTTTTTAAATGATTGTACCAGTACCTCTTGACGCAGGGGTTGGGCAGTAAAGCAATATCTGTCTATAATCGCTAAGATTGTAGATTCGATTTCTTCTAGGTTGTATTTAAATGATTTTCACTTAATTTATTGAAACATAGCATGACGCTTGGCTCTGCTATTCAGGAAGCAGGCCGTCAGTGAGGACGTCGCGGTGCAGGGGCACAGGCTCGATACCCATTCGAAGAAAAAGAAATTTAATATGTTTATTTCCACTCCCTGGTAACGAGACGAACAAAGCACAAGCGATAAGCTTATCACTCAATCACGCAATGGCTCAAGAATTCGGCGGACAGTGAGCAACGGAAGTGACTTAGAAGAATCGGATTTTCTTAACACTAGCTCCCAGGTTTCCTCTGCCTAATATGCGTGAAGTTAAAGAAAATCAACAAGCAATCTTACTAAATAAGTTAAAACTGTCCATTCCACACAGTTTATCAAATTTTCAAGACTTCTTGAAATGTCGTTTTGTTACCAGATATCTCAACAAATATACTATAAATAAAAAGTGAAATCAATACAAAGTCAGAGAAAAGATAAAAAAGTAGAAAAACATAACGTTACGTTATTTTTCTTTCCTAAGTGTGGAATAACATTTTAAAAATGTTAAAAACAAGTATTAGGATCTTTAGCTATACCTACTATCTACGATGGTCGAAACTATAGCTCCGAACATTCAGAATACTTAATTACGTGAACCGCACCGGTTGAGGAGCAGTTACGTGACGTGAATATATTTCTCATCGAGAATATCTCTCCTTTTGGAAATTTCGTATTTATCAAGTCGTATAGAAATTTAAAAAGCTCTTCCGTATTTTTTTTTAAATTATTAATACATGAGGCCCGTCGTGGTGCAGGGGCACAAAGTGTTCTGTAAAATCAACTGGTTGTTGGTTCGATTCCCACTCGAGGTTATGAAATATTTATTTACATTTATATTTTCATTTCTTCGCTCTGGTGTCGAGGCAAAGGGCGGCATTGAGTTCCGCCACTCAACACGCAATGCCTCCAGAATTCGGCGGAAAATGGGGAGCGGAGTGTCTTAACACTAGGTTTCCTCTGCCTACCCTGCTGTGTGCGGGATACAGCGTGAAGCTGATTTAATATATATATTTTTTTATTGAGTACATTGAGTACATTTTTTAAAATAGTAGGTATTTATTTACTTTTTTTTTCAACTTCGCGCTGTATCCTATATATAGTAGTGTTGGTAGTGTCTAAATACTCCATTCGAAATCGAAACATTGCCTGTATTTTTTAGTTTTTGCTTTGTCTTATGAATATGAAATGAATGAATTAGTTGCACCGAGTGGGGATCAACTTACAAAAATCGCATTTACAGTAAAACATTATCTTACTGTACTACGGCGCCCATTTAAGATAATGTAGGGCTTTCGTGAAACAAGAATACAACTTTTGACTGTAACAACGATGTAGGTTCGATTTCCACGCGAGGAAATGAATTTCTTATTTCTTTACGCAATATCTTGAAAATGGGGACGGAGTATCTTAAAAACATAAAGTTAAAAATAATATGAATTAAAAAAATTCAACTTTATTTTGCTACCTTTCGCTGTACTGTATGAACATACAAATAAATATATGAGAAAATTCAACATCTATATTCAAATATTTTATTTATTTAAATTAAGCTTAAAAAATTGTGTCGACATTCGCTATACTATAGTCAGTTATTCCCTTTATAGTGAAATGTCGAAACATTGGTTGTCATATCTAGTTGGGACTTACAGTTTTCATATCGAGGAATTGAAATATTTATTTACATTTATATGTTCAACACGCAATGTCTACAGAACTCGGCGGAAAGTGGGGAACGGAGTGTCTTAACACTAGGTTCCCTCTGCCTGGTATCCCGCACACAGCAGGGTTGTGTGCGGGATAAAGCGTGAAGCTGATTGAATTAATTTATTTAATTTATTTATGAGTTAAAATAATTATGACAATATTAATCGTCATAATTAAATGGAGCCAAAACAAATGTACAAATATGACAGTAATCAGATTTAGATAAGAGAATTATAATATTTTCATAATCCTTTAAAATATAATAAAACGTAACAATCTGTTATTAAAATAATAACATGTAGTTCAAATATGTCAAGTTTTTTTTTAAATAATTAGTTATAGTTAACTTTAGGAGGGAACGAAGTGTCTCCACTTTCCGTCCAGTTTTCAAAACATTGCGTCTTTAGTATTGGAACTCAACCGTGCGCTTTTCCTTTTCTATTTCTACGGCGTAATTATTGTTATGCAGAAATATTTGAGGCCAGTCACAAGCGTGCGACTATAAAAGCGACAGGCTGTGGGGTTTAATTCCCTCTCGAGGAAATAAAATATTTAATATTCTCATTTACTCGCTTTAGTAACGAGGCAAAGTGCGTATTGAGTTTCGCCATGCAATGCCTCCAGTATTTGGCCGAAAGTGACTAACAGAAGTGTCCTAGTGTGAACGGAATGTAATATCATTAAGTTTTTAGGTTCCCTCTGCCTACCCTGCTATATAGTGTAAAGCTAAAATAAAATATAATTACATTAATTAAAAATAACAAGTACCTATATAGCTTTTAATATTAAACTTTGTAATGCATATCTATGCAAATGGATACATCTCGGTCACTATCGTGACCCGATCAGCATATTATGTCTAAAGCAACGATTAATCTGAAACCACACGTTGACGATATTTTGTTGTGTTTTGATTTCAAATAAATTGCGGCGTTAAACACCACTATTTAATAATGAGATGTATTTAACAATAAGGGAGACTGTCTACTCATAAAGTGCTGAAAATGCGCAAAAATATATTATATCAGTTGCATGTTTTAATATTAAAATATTTTTTAAAGTAGGTCAATTCCTTCCCCAATCGGACGTTTTCTGTTTTCTTTAAAAAGAGAAAAGCAAAAGAGCTTTGAGGGTGACCTGAGACGAAGCGCTCGTTGAAAATTAAAGCTTATTTGTATACAGCTTTTTGTGAATGTAAAAGGCGTACTTAATTGATTACGTTAATATTACAGAAAAATATAATTTATTTGTGGACGTCTTTTGAAAAGCAATTAATTTAAATAAAAATCTTTATTAAATTTAAAGTGAAACCAGTCGTGGGACAGGCATACAATCGTGCTACTTTAAACACGACGTTTGTAGGTTCGATTTCCAGTCAGGAAATTAAAAATTTAATATTTTAATTTCTTCACTCTAGAAACGAAACAAAGCGTGACGTTAAGTTACACCACTCAACACGCAATACCTCGAGAATTTGGCGAAAATTGGGGAACGAAAGTGTCTTTATGGGAACGGAGTATGTTAACACTCCGTTCCCATAAAGACACTTTCGTTCAACAGAGGAAACCTAGGATACTCCTAGGTTTCCTCTGCTATCTATGTTTGTACCAGGATACAACGTGAAACTAAAAAAAGCAGACAGGGTTTTTAAATTTTATTTACATGTATTAATTCATTATACATACTAAATTTTGACATTATATAAATGTAATTAATTTCTATAGGTTCCTTTTTGTCTTAATTATTTTTAGGCAAAAAAAGTAGCTTATAATGAAATCCGAAATGTAATTTCCGTATGTAGATAACATTTTTTGATATATTATTTCGGTTCTATCAAAAATTTTTTTGAACGCTACGTTCAAATTTTTATACGTTTTCTAAAATAAGTCTATCAAAAATCTTTATTATCGTGTTAGTCAAAGGATATTGACTTATAGGCTTGACAAATGACAAGTGCCTAAAAATATGTATTTCTTAATATATATATATTTTCAGCTGCACACTGTATCCCACAAATAACAGGGTAGGCAGATGAGACCTAGTGCTTCTCTTTGCACTAGGTCTCATCTGCCTACCCTGTTATTCCGTTCCCCATTTTCCCCCAAATTCCGGAGGTATTGCGTATTGAGCGGCGGAACTGAACGCCGCGTTTTGCATTGACACAAGAGCGAGTAAGTATCCTTGAGTGGGAATCGAAACATTGTGGGTTCGAGCCCCACTCGAGGAAATGAAATATTTTATATTTTCATTTCTTCACTGTAGTATCGAGGCAACACCGCGGCGTTAAGTTCCGCCACTCCATTCACGATATCTCCAGAAACCGGCAGAGTGGGGAGTGTCTTAACACTAGGCATCCTTTGCCTATTCTGCTACACGCGGGATATAGCGTGAAGCTGATTAAGTAACTATCTACATTTAAGTTCTCCAAAAAAAATATTTATTCCTAACAAATATGTTAAAAGAACAGCTCAAGTAATATGTAAAAGGCCGATCGATACAAATCAACATAAGAAGTGTTGAAGACGGATAGCTCACATTTCACTACAGTATTGAGTTATAACGAAAGGAATTTAATGGAGCTGTATCATGTTTAAGAATATTATGTCTAAAGACCATAGTATGGAATAGCGAATGTAAATGTCAGTTATGTAAGTTAAACTTCTTTTGGAAAATAGTAAACTTTGTAGAGTTAACCTCTACGTGCGGCGTTCAACTATGCATGTGGAGGAGTTACCTCATACAGTTAGATAGAAGTGTAAAAGGAAATATTTTAAAATAAGATTATTTTTGTTTATGCACATGCGTATAAGAAAGTTTAAAAATATTTGAAGGAGAAAGCCAGGGTTAAGGCAGAATGGAAGGATGTTCTGGACCAGGCCAAGGCCCACCCGCGGCTGTAGTGCCTTTGATGATGATGGTTTAAAAGCTTCTACTTTGAAGACATGTATTATGTACGATGAAATTTCTAATATATTGCCAAATGATGTGCCTTGTACATCAGAAGACAATACTTAAGAGCCACTACCGAAAAAATATAATGATTAAATTTATCGCCTCTAAGAATAGGGCGAAACTCAAATACAAAATGCAAAAATGAATAAGCAAATATTAAAATTAATACCTCAGCGTAGCAGTTTTTAGTTAAACATTTTTTTAAACAATAGCTGTTGGAAATGTTTTTATGATGGCTAATGATGGAGTTAGATTGTCTGTTCTAAATCCATAAATGGATAAGATTTATAATAAAGGGATTTAGTATTATATTATTACGAATTTGTACCTGAAAAATATATTTTTATATTTATGCACATTTTCTGGGTTATATTATCATTATTTATTACAAGATAAAAGTGCAAAAATTTACAAATATAAACATTCCCAGTCTTTCGAAAGGAGGATTTACACTACATTCACTCCGCCTACTTTATTAAAAGCGAAATAAAGCGCAAAGCTGAACATTTTTTTTTTATTCTGCCACACAATCAAAGTTGATTTGAAACATTTAACCAAATAACATTTTGGTAAATTTTAATTTTAGAAAATGTATATTGTATAAAATACAACCAGTACTCGTATTTGGGCTCACACTCCCCAGAGAGTAAAACCCTTTTAAGTTTGTTCATCAGAAATGGAACTCAAGTCTCGCAGGGAAAAGTTATTTTACATGACAGTCCGTTTTTTCATAAGGGAATGCTTATATGCCACGACTTTTGAAAAGTTACGAAATTTTTGCAATTCTAAGCTTCCTGATTGTATTGTACAAGTTTTAAAGAGGATTCAGATTATTTCTATCATATGTTCGATTTGTTTACATAATTAAGATAAAAAATATATAATAAAAAAATTAATACATATTTTCAGCTTTAGACTGATCTTTCAAATAGTATCTACAAACAAAAATAATCTTATTTTAAAATATTTCCTTTTCCACTTCTATCTAACTGTATAAGGTAACTCCTCCACATGTATAGTAATCTTGCATGAGTATCTTTTACGTGACTTTTAATATTTTAATTTATGAAATATTTTTTATTGGTTTTCGTCTTTTTATACTTGATATCTTATTTTATATATTTTTTATACACATTGATAATTAAACATATGGATTACATCATATACACATGTACTACATACATATATATGTAGTACAGTACATGCGCATAGGTTTGTTTTGAGTTCGATGTTTTGTTTTGACTACCTACTTTTCCTCCTCCATAAATCAAAACCATTTAAGATGTTACACTTAATATCTCGTGATACTATCATAAACGAAGCAACGCGCAAACCGAAAATAAATGTTTTTTTTTATAATGAAGTTAGGGGCCGAGTGGATAGAGTAGACCATATGTACTCTGTACTGTAGGAAGAAGATAAATAAGCATTATTGTATGATATTATTAATATTGTCCGCATAATTAAATATATATATTTTTTCAGCTTCACGCTGTATCCCGCACACAGCAGGGTAGGCCAAGGGAACCTAGTGTTAAGACACTCCGTTCCCCACTTTCCGTCAATTTCTGGAGGCATTGCGTCTTCAGTCGCGGAACTCAACGCTGCGCTTGCGCCGGTCTACACCAGAGCGAAAGAAATGAAAATATAAATGTAAATAAATATTTCATCTCCTCGAGTGGGGATCGAACCCACAGCCAGTCAATTTACAGGCACACTTCGTGCCCTTGCGCCACGACTGGCCTCTTCGCATAAATGATGACAGTGGACGAGGCGAAAGAGGTATATAGAGACCGTAGCGTTTGGCGCTCTCTGACTACCCCGCTAGGAATAAAGTGTGAAGTTAAGTTAAGTTATTTATTTAATTCTATGTAGAGTATTATAAAGAGTGTATAAGAATATATTGAGGCCGCTGTTCCGGAATGTGACATTGATCCAAATGTCAAAAATATAAAAATATCTTGCGTCGTCGCGGTAGACTTTTTTCAAGTACATGATACGCTTATGTTCTGGCGTCATTTTGTTTTCAAATTTGAGCGTGAATTTATTTTACAAGTACTTTAACACTCGAACATCTTTATATCCTATATTTTATATGTCAAATTAACGCCCTTTATAATATTAGTTTAGATCATGAAGTTTATACCCTAAACAGTAATAATAGATTAATGAAATGATGTAATTTTTACAAGCTTTTATTTAACTTCCAATGTATTAAAGGAAGTATGTTTGTTTAGGTCAAATCTTGGAAGCTAAATTAGAAGCACCTTTGCTCATTCTACAAACATAATATGATAAGCATGTCCTGATCTGATACCAAGGAATGGCTACAGTGGACAGCATAAACATTCAATTTTGTACATGCGTTCAACTATGACACTCAATATCAAAGTCAACCGTGACGATGTTCCCAATAGTATACAGCGTATGGTGTGTCATTGCTTTATACAGAAATTGAGTTTATACACTGCTTTGTGTATTTTGGCTAAATGGGAGTCAACAGTATTGGGTTGCAACCTGTTAAGCAGAAGGAAAATTCTAAAATCAAACCCAAAATATGACAGCTATGACATTAAAAATATTAATGTCATAGTTTTATACTGAAATTAAGTTTACACACACCCTCACTTGTGTGTTTTGGTGGCATAAGTGTCAATAGCAATAACACCTGTCTAGAAGACAGGAGGAGGACAGCAACTCCAAAATCAAACCCGGAACTGTGTTTCGTCAGGCACAAGGCCAAAGCCATATTGCGTTACAATGTAGATATTCAAAGTGAATGGTGCCATTGGATATACATATAACAGATATTATATGGCCCTGCTTCCAGATGGCACAAATATACAAAACGAATATACTGTCCGTCCGTATAGACATCGGGAAAGATGGAGTTCACGTTATTCAGACCAAATTAGTGCAATTTCCAGCGCAATGTAGGCGTGGCACAGCTGAATGAAGATTATTCCCAATAATTTTATGCTGGTCTAGTACCATTCATAAAATGCAAAGGTTCGTCGTAGACCATGCTGTCGTGCATTTAGGGTTCAAAGCTTTCGCTGTTGGCCAAGCCTATATAGCATTAAGTAGAGTAAAATCGTGGGAGGGCTTGTCGATCGAAGAATTGGATTGTAACATATTAACCGTCAAGTGACCATTTTTTTTCACATTAAAAATATTTAATCACATTCCGAGTTTTCATTTATATGATATAAAAACTAGTCGCGAGAATAGTTATTATTTATTTACATTTTTATTTTTTATATACAGCATTTATTGGAAAGAGAATCTTAGTGAGATTTTCAAGAAATTTTCTAACAAAAAAAATGTTTTATACTGTTTACAACTTTTTATTCTCCTTTCTTTGAATGTCTATAATGTAACTCTATGTAATAGCTTTGTATATAAAATAATAAATCAATAACAAAATCATATTAAATTGTAATAAAATGCTTCAAAATGATTGGATTGTACTACATCAAAATGTATTTTTTCATTTTAGTGTATTTAAATAGAAGCTTGTTTTAAAATATTTTTTTACTATATTTTTTTGGTAATTTAACAACTTTTAAGAGGTTGGTGAGTAAATCGGACAGAGGGTGAAGCCCCCTGATTATATTAATATACACATCTGAAAATTCTATAGGTTTTTGATTTTGAATCAACAATAACCTTGCCAAATGTTAAATTAAACTAAACTAGCTTCACGCTTTATCCCTAGCGGGGTAGTCAGGGAGAACGGAGCGCCAACCGCTACGGTCTCTACATACATACTCTTTCGCCTCGTCCACTGTCATCAACCTCTTCATACATGTCCTCCGGGGGGTCCTCATGCTTTTTACGGGACCTTCCTCCAGTATCGTTGATACTGTGTCGAAGGTCAACCGAGTTCTCCCCCTACCCCTCTTACCGCTCACTTTTCCTAATGTTAATAGTTTATTTTTTTGTTTATCGTTGTAAACGTATAACTAACTACTAAATTTCGTCATAATATTTCATGTACCAGAATATTAAATTAAAGTTATGTAGTAACCTCTTGTTATAGGCAATATTGACAGTTTGAGTTAGTCCACAATCTTACCAAATTCAATTATCGTCTTGCCGTGTTTTCATCTACGACAAAGTGTTTTGTTACTAATATAATATTCTATAATTTAAGTTCCATTATAGGCGAAGCCTTAATCAAAAGATTCGTTCAACCGTGTTTGAGTAGGTTGATTTGTTTGGAGGTGAATATATTGTAATGTATACTAGTGGTGGCTCGCTACTTGGTTCGAAATCCTTCCTTGGTGCTGTCATATTATGCTAAATATAACTAACTACATAACTCCAAAATAACTGTATCGCATAATATATTATGGTAAATGAACAGAAGAGAGACTCTCTGTTCTTTCTTTTCACCCTTACCACATTTCAGACTTCGTATAGCACTTTCAACTTCTTTTATATTGGTTTTGCCATCAGCTACGTCAAGACTAGCGTTTCACTGTTACTTGAGACTGAGGCGTCATCACATCCTTACATTTCCTCGTAAAATTTCGGACCATCGCTGTAAAACGTGTATTTGTTCTGTTAGAATTTCACTACCCTTCGAAAGCACGCCTTTTTTCTACAGGTTAGCGAGCATCGCTGAGAAACACTTACTTCTCGCCAGAAAAGCGTCGTGTTTTTCCTGAAGTTGTTCGTTAACCTTTCATCTCTTTCATTCTTTGCCTTTTCACGCCTTACCTTTATCAATACTTTCGTTTGGTGCTTTTACAGCTTATACTCTTTCTTTTTTCTCTCTCTCATACTTTTATCCTTACCTGAGGCTTTATAATCCTTCCATGCTTTCTTCTTTCTTTCTACAACACTTGCACTTCATCATCCCACCATTCGTTGAGCTTTTTGTTAAAACCTCTTTTCCCTTTACCACATATCCCTGTAGTGGTATATCTTAAGTGTGGGTAGTTATAATATATATTGAAGCCAGCCTTTAAATGGCATTGTAATGATTAAAATAAAGTAGTTGATCCAGCATTCAAGTGTTTACTTACGATCCCTAATCGTACACCCCTGTCGCTGCTTCCTTCATACAATCCCTAAGTTTCTGCCAATATACTTCAATATTTCTATTTGCAGATTCATATGATTTTCTTAATATTCCTCTCTAATCGGTGGCTCTTGAAATTTCCAGCTTTTTATGCGACGAATTATCGCAAGTAATTATCGTAACTCCAAGTTTGAACACCTCGTATAGCTGCACCAACTTACGAACAGAACCTTATTCTAACATGTAATAGATAGTGGTCTATTCCCAGCTCAGAACCCTTAAACCCGCGTGTCCATAACTTGGCTTTGAATACGCTAGGAATAAATTAATCATACTTTTCCTTTACGCGCGCTCCCATGTATACATGTGAATTTGTTTGTGGTCAAATATCGTGCTTGCCACAAACAAAATCCTTTCCTTACAAATTTCCAATATAAGCTTTCCAGACTCATATATTCTCTTGTCACCATACTGACCTAGCACTCTCTCGTAACCGCTTCGCGCAGTTCCGACGCATACGTTCAAATCACCACATATTATTATGTTTTCATTCTCTCTTACGCTACCTAGAACGTCCCTGACTCTCTCCCAAAACTCCTCGTGTTCGCCTATTGGAGCTGAGAGTACTGACGCATACGCCTCTAACGAGAAAACTCTTGTTATCCCCAGCATGAAGCGAACCAAGGTTGATCTTCTTGTATTCAACCGCTGCACTAACCAATCGAGAGGACAATAACACACCTACACCTTTGACAGCCCGGCTCGTTCTCTGGTACGCCGGCCCAGAAAACGACCCGAAATCCCGGTAAATTGATCGTGTCATCGCCCTTCCGCTTGTTCACGCCAGTCACACAAGCAACATCCAAATATCTATCATCCATCACATCTAATAATTCATTCATCCTCTCTTCTATCTCGTCTCTTACATTCCACGTAGTTATTTGTAGCTCCGTCCTCCACCTCCCGCCGTTTTGGACATGGCGTATTAGGTGACGGTCCCCAACGCCGTATTCGTCTCCACTTGACACACCAGCGGGGACGCACTGGTGTGCGTCGCCTTGGGGGGATGCCCTATAAGTTCACTCTCTTGAAGTGCACGTGGCGGATGGAATGTTGCAGCCCTCATAATGGCTGGCAGGGGTCGCTGCGGGCAAGCCTTCCATCTTGGACCCCCCTACCAGATAGCTGAGTCAGTAGAGCATGAGACTATTAGCCTATTACAATAATGGATAAAAAAAAATTACTCGCTAACAATAATGTATGTAAATGCTACAGAATTATAATCTTTATACAGAATTTGATTTGAAATAATTGATATCTAAATTTCCAACTTACCACAAAAGTTCTGTTAAAATAACTAAAAAAATTAATACTCTACACTATTTATCTTCACCAGCAATGTTGTTAGATCAGAAAAGCGTTAGCAGCTCAATCATCTCATTGTATCCTGCATAAAACAGGGTAGGCAGAGGCAACCTAAGAATCTACTCTTAAGACTCCGTTCCCATGAAGCACTTCTATTTCCTTTCCGTTGAATTCTAGAGTTTACATTTGCACGCTAGTGACCCTGCGCCACAACAAGCCTCGCGTATTTATTTGTGCTCCTTACTATTTATATGGTTTTTTTCTTATTTGTATACAATAAACTATATTCTATACAATTCTATTCTACAGTCATTCCCCCGAGTTGAATTAAGCACTTAACCACCACGATACGTCTGGCAAACTGTCTCACTACACCATGATGGCCTCATTATATCACTATATACATATCCACCTTTATTACTTACACCTTAAACAGCCTTGAGTAGACAACAAAAAACGCATTACACTAATAGCAAGACCGCGCCCGCCTCCGTGACTAAATGTGACAATTACACAAGTAATACCTTTAAATAGGCAGCCAATTAGAAAATTACATATCACACCCTTATACGGTATGCGAGTTCGTTATTTTTATATTTTATTTCTGTGACGGTTACCGGAAATGTTGGTTTAGGATATATTAAATACTATCGACCACTACTAGCGACCTAACCGCGGCTTCGCCTGCTTATTTTTTTTTTTTTGTTATATTATAACGAAATTATACAAGATTATTGCGTAAATTGTAATGTTGTTGAAATATTCAATATTCTCATTTCTTCGCTCTGGTGTCGAGGTAAAAGCGCGGTTTTGAATTCTGCCACTCCACATGCATAACATCTAGATTTGATCGGAAAGTGGGTACCGGGGGGTCTTAACATTAGGCTTCCTTTGTTTACTCTACTCCATGCGGGATACGGCGTGAAGCTGAAAAAATGCACAAATAAAGAACTATTTGTTACTCGGATGTATAAAAACATTACTGTAAAGTTTCACCTAAACTTGTTCAATATTTTTTGCATGAAAATGGAAAAAACGTCCATTCTCACAAACATTTGTAATATTAGAAAGATATATTTCTTTATATGTAAATTTATTTTTAGTTAGCTGGAAAGTAAATACTCCTTTTATATGTGATGATTATTAGTTAACATAATTTAATTCG
>DWLH01001300.1:0-13452 GCA_018249795.1 Heliconius telesiphe telesiphe
TCAATGTAAAATAATTCTTTTTATAGCTTCTATACATTTATTCGTACTTATGCTTTACACGATATAGTAAATATATTCAGTTTTAAATTATTAAATACAAACGATGCTTATTTTATAGTGTTTCTTTCTGTAGAACTAAAAGGAGTAATAAATCTGGAACAAATGCAAAAATGATTTTTTTTAAATATTTAGTTAACGATAAACACGACAAACAATTAAATATGAATATTAACACATCCTTCTAATCCTACTAATATCACCAATGTGAAAGTTTGTGAGGATGGATGTTTGTTCAACTGTCACGCAAAAACTACTGAACAGATTAAGATGAAACTTTACAGAAATATAGCTTTTACATCAAAATAACATATAGGCTACAATTTACGTAAATATTTTGTAAAATTTGGCTGTAACATAATAATGACTTAAAGCGGGCAAAGCCGTAGATGGGTTGCTAGTCTATTATAAATAACAAAATGCAGGATTAAGAATTACAAATACACAATTTCTAAGATGCGAAGACTAATATCAAGTCGTTTTACAAACGGCTACACCGATTTCTATCAAATATGCCCAAGGGTTAGCCACATGTTCAACTCGCCATGATTTGTCGTACAGCGCAGCCTGAGAGAAGTAATCACTAAATATATTCGGCTTGGACCGAGTGGTAAGGCCGCACGCGGTTATTTACTACTGTGCTGCTCAGTTTGTCGATTTATACAACGCGAACGTGCTCGTGGACTCGGAAACTAACTATTTTTAGAATTCAAATTTAAAATACAACTTATTCGGGTATTAGTTGAAGTAAACTATTTAAAAATTATGATTAAGCTCTTTTGGTTTTAATATGAATAGATTAAACCATGAAAATGAAATTTGAAAAGAAGCAGTTGTGTTTATCTTAGTATACCAAAAGAAGATACTTAGGCGAATTAAAGAACATTTGAAACAATGTCAGTGGAATATTAATTAATTCGGCAGAAAGTGGGGAACGGAGTGTCTTAACACTAGGTTCCCTTTGCCTAACCTTCTGTGTGCGGGATACAACGTAAAGCTGAAGTCTCTATAACCATTTTGTATTACAAATAATATAATATTCACGAACATGTTACTACACTTAGTGAAACTTTTGTCATTTTTGTGAATATTAACATTCGTTAATTCAATATATTATGTGTGTATCGACTCCTCAAAGGATTCATGTTTTAAATTTAATACTCGACTAATAAATCGGTGCAGCGATCTCGAAACATGAACGGAAATATTTGCCTTTGGATTTTACCTTGGGACTTCCGGAAAATATTTTATTTCATTTGTAAATAAATTCGGACGTACTGTAAATATATTCATATTTTGTTTAAAAAGTGGTATTTTACGTTTGTTTATTATTCTGGTATCCTTTCAAGGCGATGAATGATGGCAAATTTATTAAAAAAAAATTTTTTCATTTTCCACTTACTTCAAGTATACAATACTGAATATTGAATAACGGAAGGTATTCAAAAAAAACACGTAACAAGGCAGAAGCGTGGCGTTGAGTTCCGCCACTCAAAAACGTAGTCAGACAGAAAGAGGAGAGCGGAATGTTTTAACAGTAGGTTCCCTCTGTTTACCCTGCTGTAAGAGGAATACAGCGTGAAGCTGAAAAAAAAGCTATCGCTTCATAAACCTCAAATAGAATATTTTAATAAACAAAGCGCTAATAGTTTCTTCTTTAACCTTCCGTACCATAACTCACGCAACAATGCCCGCTCGCGCCAGGAATAACCACGGAAAACAAACAGACCGCCAGACACCGCTGTAGAGCACCATTTCAAACATGGTTGTATGAAGCTTATATATGATTTTTAAAAACATAATATTATTTTAATATCAAATACACTCTAAACAGTTTGTGGATTCGATCAAACACTCGAGGAAATTAAATAAATCATATTTTCATTTCCTGGCTCTGATAATGAGTAAATGCGCGGCGTTGAGTCCCGCCACTAAGCACGCATGTCTGCACATGGCACCGTAGGCAGAGGAATAAAGCATGAAGATAAAAAAATAATAATAATGATCTTCCTTTAATATAAGTTAGGTTTAGCAATAAATATGCTTTAAACTTTATTCTTAATAAATGGTTTAAAGCAAATTATCTGAATATTATAATAACACTTCATATATGTATATAAATGGAGAACGAAATATCTTAACACTAGGTTCCCTCTGCCTCCCTGATATATCCGGTATACAGCCTGAAGTTGATTTATTTTTATTTTTACATATTATATTTATAAAATGTATTACATGTTTTTACTTAAAAAAACAAAATATGATAAGTGAGCAAAGAAAGGAAAATTGGACATTGCTTAATATCATTCACTTCTTAATCTTTCTCAATCAAAATCATTTACTTCTTAATCTTTATCGTATCAAGGTTTCCTGTGTGTTCTCATTACGAAAATATTTTCTTTTATACAGCTGTAATAAAATGTTAATTAAAATATTAACCTTATAAAAATACGACGCTTTGAATATAATTGAAAATAAATAATTTGTAAAATAGTTTAATAAAAAAAAATAACCATTGTATTTTTTTACTATAAATCACATTGTCTCTAGATTCCCATTAAAACAGAAAATTGTTATCTTGAATATATAATAGTAATTATAATAATTATAATATATTAGATCTATATTATTATTTTTACTAGTCGCTCGGGCTTCACTTTGTTTATCTAAGTCTACCGTACTATTTTTATATTAAAAAAATCGTAACAGCGTAATTGACGTTGTGGTTACGTTGCCTTTGATATTTTTTAATATCAAATACAATCTAAAATATGATGTGAAATCGAAAATATTCTAAAATTGTTTATAGGTCCTGTTAAAAAAGATTAATTTAACGCAGTTTTAGTCCAATTGCATGTACGCAAAACTTGAATATAAATACAACTTTTATTACATAAATGTAGAAGAAAAGATTAAGAGCGATTATAAAGCCGACTTCCAGATTTTATTTCGATAACAAACACTTGTGAGTTCCAATCGTTGTAGTCTCTATTGTAGAGCAGAAATCTGTTACATAGCTGCCTAATTAATATCTGACGCGCTAACAAAAATAATGAAAATTAAGGCGTAACGTCTTTAAAAAACAAAATTTACGAACGTTTTTCTTCAACATTTCCACAACCTAAATGAATAGTTATAACTAAACTTGCCCAAAACACAGCCGTTATTTACTAAAGAAGCGTAAACTAAAAGCATTCTTATTACGTTCACTCCCGAAAGATGAACCTCACGGAGAAGTTATAAAACAAACTTATCGAACACACCGCAGTCATGTAGAGTGAAGTTCCGCCATACATCATACGGCGCGCCCGTTGAAAACGAAAAAGATACTCAACGCTTTCTGAATACACCTGAAAACAATTCAGTAACCGGATGCTATGAACTAACTGGCTACAATAGTGTTACATTACAAACAGGGCATGACTGACTCTGTTTCAACTTCATAGCTCAATGGATTTTGCAAATCGATATTGCATGTGCAAATACGAATAAAAGTCATAATAGCTTTATGAAATATAAGTTGGGAGGCCAGTCGTGGCGCAGGGCTAGTGTGTAACTGTAAATTGTGAAATTGAGCGTGATTACGGGTTCAAATGGGGATTTGAGGGGTTGAAGTATTTGTTAAAATTGATATTATCATTTCTTCGATCTGGTGTCGAAAGAAAGCGCGGCGTTGAGTTCCACCACTCAACACGCAATCAGAAAAGCCTACAGAATTCGGCGGAAAATTATTAGATTAGAGTGTCTTAACACTAGGTTCTCTCTGCCCACCTTGCTGTGTGCGGAATACTGAAGCTGATTAAAACATGTGCCTATGCCTTGTGGATATTGGAAAACAGGGATTTAAAAACATTTTCACTATATTGATGTCACTAATGAAACGATACTTATTATTTAAGCTAATAGATTGGTGTTATAGGAAGGTTATATATATAAGCAAATTCTCAATATTATTTGATGGCTTATGGTGGATTTGATATCCAGAGCACGTTCATGTGTGGGTTGTCACAGCTATATTCGATAAAGTTTTTAATATCAAAACTCTATTTGTTTCTTAGAAAATGTTGTCAATTCATCTAATTTCAGAACACGTAATAGACTAATTTGAGAACATGTGACAAGAGTGTAAAAATTTTCACTTCCAGTGGATAGTAAAACGAGGGATGTTCTAATGTAAGCAAATTGCCGTCACAGCCTTTCAACGTCCGGTCGCGGCTATCATTTCCAAGATAAGCGCTTAAAAGCCTGCTGGAGAACGTTTTCTATAGACAGACTGTTACTAGATGCGTTCATATTTTTTACTTTCGTTAAATGTACTCCATATTATAAAGACTATTATATTTTATATTATAATACTTTAATATGTTAAAACTTGATCGATATATTGCATAAATCATATTTTGAAACGTAAATGACGTAAAGTTACCGATAAAGGTACATAATATAGTTCGAATCTGGAAATTTCTTCAACAAAATTTCATTGAATAAAATTTCAGATTATTAACTTACTGGCATCACTTCAAAGGTATACATAATTACATTAATCTGACAACTTGTTACCAGTGGAAGCGTGAATGTTCTGCGTAAAATTCCGCTGTATACAAACGAGGTAAAAAAATAAGATTATGTTAGAACAACCTAATAATCTTAATGCATTGGATTACAAAGGGCTTATTTGGAAAAGCGAGGGCCTTCGGCATTTCCAATAATGCTTTATTATTTTTGTTAAATTTAAGAAACCTTAATTCACTTACATAACATATTTTCCTTTATTAAAAAAAATATCGCAATCACTTATGCTCTTCCTCCTACACTTACTAAGACTTAATTTTTATGATAAATAAACACTTATCTAATATGTCATTTTTATCTTAACTATATATAATTTTGCATTAACTTCTCTAATCATATCTTGTAAATGATATTTATTATAAACTTTTGAAAGCACTAAAATGAGTTGGGTGCAACATTTGTACAGTAAGCTAGCCGGGAAGGCGGTATGAGTGGGGGTAAGAGGGGGAGGGAGGGGGTACTTGCAACGTAATGCACTTGCCCTGGTCAGGAAGCGCGGCGGAATGCCGTCAGTCGCGTTCACGGGGAAGGGAGTAGGGGGCAATGCACGCTGCGCCGACGCAGCTCGCGGACTTCCATTCAGTTCACTTTATTTACTATTCTTACTTTTGTGAAGATTACACTTACAAAGGATTTTACGGATATTGTGTGATGTAAAGGATTAATTTCGTATTTAGTTCAACAATACTTTGGTCTGGATCGTGATGGTACGTTGATTCGTCAAATTTTATGTATTTGTATTGTGTTTTTATATCTTCATCATATAATAATATAATTTAAATGTAACCACATTACATTATTTAATATTTGAACTAAGTACTTTAACTAACATAATAATCGACTAACAAAATAATAAGAAATCTATATATATATTTAGTTAATTACGTTTTTTTATTGAATATTACAATAAAAAGGCAACACATTAAAAAAATAAAACTTATTAATCATTAAACGATAGCTTCCATGCCTCAAACGAAACATAATCGCACCGCACTTCAGATCTACATATTACAAGTCACGTGACACTTCACTTTGAAGCGGGCATTGCAATTTCTCTGCAAGTTTCAAACGCCGGGTTGGAAACGCGCGTTGTATGCACACTCCAAAGGATTACCTACTATTTGATGGACAGCGATTAACTCACACCCGTGGTTTGCCGTTGGTTTGTTTCAAACACGATGCCTGATTTGCTCTACTACCACATTATTACTTAAACTATTATGGTAGTAGTAGTGGTAGTAAAAAAAATCAGCTTCACGCTGTATAACGCACACAGCAAGGTAGGCAGAGGGAACTTAGTGTTAAGACACTCCGTTTCCCACTTTCCACCGAGTTCTGGATGCATTGGGTGTTGAGTGGCGAACACCCAATGCATCTAGTACCGTAGTAGTAGTAGTAGTAGTAGTAAATCAAAAATTAACGAAAATTCGTTAAATATTGCGAACACTACAGCATTACAACTGTGTAATAACTCACAAGCTGCTAACAAACTTGCAATTATCGAAGATTAATTGCTAAGTAGAAATAGAAATTTTCACATCTACGAATGTTCGTAGAAGTTTTTAAAAGTATCCTTTTTTTTATAGTTTATTTTTCTTTCAACTTACAGGTACGTGCGTGTTGTTAGAGAAAGTTGAAGTAGATTTCATACGTTTGCAACACTGCGTAAGTAGTATTTAGCGCTGTTTTATTTTGCTCGTCGTTTACGCTAAGCTTCACAAAACACGGGACGCTATCCGTACAACGGTGCTTAATAGAGCCGGTCTGTTGTGTTAATGACCGCCTTCCTAACAACGCTTAAGAGAAACCCACCAAACTTAGAAGGAACGTCAAAAACTTAGTGCTAACTGCTATTTTTCAATGTCACTTAAACAACGACGCGAGTTTAAAGTAACTAAAATGTTTTGTGAAATAAACCAGTTCTGGTTTTGCTACACTAAGAAATTATTTTTCACGATAACATTATGATGTATGTATGTAGGTAGAGTCGCTTTAGAATTTGAATGCTTGGTGTCTCTTCGAATAGTGATTACATTCGGGTTCACAACGAGGTGAACAAACAGAATAGCTTTTAGAAAGTATTTGTAGATGTGGAGCTGCAATCGACCCCCATTTTCGATATTCTACATACTTTTTTCAAATTTCAGTACCTGTAAGTATAGATTGGTTTGTTAACTTTCATCTGTAGAAATTTCATGTGAAATAATAACTATTGAATGTATCAGAAAATATATGCTTTTTGCCGAAAGAACTATGAAGTAAGTGAGCGCTTTCCGTTGCTGAGGCAAAATTCCAACTTTTTATCGAGACATAGATCATGATTTACGCTAGCATCGTGGACAAAGCAAAAACATCTCAAACCTTTCGCAACAAGCAATGATATATGTATGTATTCAAACAACAAAACACGGGCTAACTAAAATTTACCGTGTTTCACTGTTCCCAGTAAAATATCGAATGTGCCGGTCCCCAGGTGTGGTTCAAACGGCGCAAGTTTCACTAATGTGCGGCTTAAATGATGACAGTGTTGCGGGACGGGCTCGCCTAAGTCTACTCCGCAGCTGCCCGACTATAGCCTACTAGATATCGACTTTATTTACTTTCGCTCAAACTTGACGCTCACTGAGATATAAGCATCTCAACTGCGTGATAAGCGTTTAACTCCTTATTTATTGCCACAAGTTCTAATAGATGTTATGTATTCGTATGGAACGGTAGGCAATGTTTTAAAGATGAGATTGCTAAATCATGCGAGACGCTCTAGTTTCGCTTAAAATACACGCTCACGTGCTTAATGGTTATTTTTTAAACAATCACGTCGGTTATATTTTATACACTTGGTGAAAATCAATTATGAATACTTACGTATAATGAAACATTTCTATGAAATGCAATAAACACTTTTTTTTTCCCTCAAGCCATATTAACAATCTACGGATATGTTATGTTATCTTGTGTATGTAAATGGTTATATATGCAGTATCTGCTTTTTCCTCTTGGGAACGTACTAAACAAGCTTCTCCCGGTAGAATTTGTAAGCAAATCACCAGTTGCTTATAAATGGCTCTAGTCTTGTTGGATTTATTTCGTTCCTAACAAATCCAAGGCTCGCGTACATACAACATGTTAACGAAACTATACGTAAATATCACACGAGTGTATCCAGTAGGTAACGTTGTTTAGACAGAACGCTTATATTCGCTCTCTTAAGGACAGGTAACAGAGGAAGTTTGTCGCCTTATGTAATCGAAGGTAGTATCACAGACCGAAGTTTCTATTCGCTAACTTAGTGCAAAACGTGAGCTTGGATAAGCTAATCTAATCCCTTAGATATTTATCAAATTGTCTTTATTAACTGTAATCGTTATTTTCAGTAGAGTTAGAGCTTTTAACATCTTGGCTTGTATTGTTTTACAACTATAAGGGCGCCAATATCAACGTTTCTTTTATTATTGAAACTAAGAGATATAGGCTTCACAGGTGGAAATCTTAGAAGGCCGTAGGGCATTTTTTTCTGCGAATCTGATGTGAAAAAATATGTTGCTAAATATTTCAATCATTCATTCCTATACATTGAATGAAGCCTGTACTTGATTGACTCCTTTGATTTTTGTCAAAAAATGAATTTGGAAGACAGCTATTTCACGGGAGCGATTGAGGAGCACGAGGTATTCGTTAGCCGGTTTCGCTTAAAATCATCGAATAGAAGTATTCAAATACAGAAATAGTCGATGTAATGAAAGTGGTGCGGCACAGGGCATTAATTGTCACAGGTGTCGATTACCGCTATGACACCACTATTTTTAAATGGACTTTTTATGTTTTTTACCCTCTGTATACCTATTCAGTCCAATATTGTTTTCGTCGTAATTGATATTTAATTGTCGAACGGATACTCATATTTTTGTGCTAGATAAAAAGTGAGCATTCGTTTGTGTGTTATTACTTATTTTAGTCGTTATGGCGATACACGGTTTTTATTTAATGATTTACTCATCACATATGAAATTCTAAAAATCGATTAAATTCTGAAGAAATTAATGTATGTACATTTTCGATAATAACACCCTCGAACAAACGGAAAAACTTATTAGTAAAGGTGTTTTACATATTCATACCGCTCGATACAGATAAAAAATATTATAAAGCCGCATTAGGTTTTGGGTTTTTGACGTTAGCGTATCGTTATCGTTAATCAGTAGCGTGTTATCACGTTGTACTCGAATGCTTGACACAGTCGGCTTGATAAAACACCTTGATAAATTACGTCCGAAATATCGAATATATTGATTTTACTAACACCCCTTTTTAGTTACTTCAGTTTCATTGCTTTACCGGTCTCGTATTGTACATTTTACTTTCTTTTGTGTTTAATTTTACTAATGGACTCGGAGTATATTGTACTACTACACTCGACTTCACGTCATGTTTACGATAGACGTTTTAAAGTAACTTTAATTAATCACTATTGTTATTTTATCTTATATTTTAAAATTGTTTTGTTTTTATAAACATTGTAGTGATTGAAACCACTTACTATTTCGATTCGTTGAAGGTAAGTTCTAAAGTTATGAATACGATAAAGATGACAGTGTAGGCGGGCGACAGCAGTTTGCCAAAATACGGCTCGTTCGTTCGTGAAGTCCATATCTTACATATTAGTACCTACTTGAAAACACACTAACAAAAATAATAATTCAAACTATTTAACAATATATATCCAATTTTTAAGTATCCAATTATGTATAAAAAGGAATTTTATATAATTTAATAAATAATATATTGTTAGAAAACTGATGCGGTTAACGTTTTAAAAACAAGTACCAATAATAACAATACTTCACATGAGTTTCTTTCCAATAAGGGCTGTTAGAGATAATAAAATAAGCATTAAAAAAAAAAATAGCTTCACGCGGTTTTCCGCACACAGCGGGGTAGGCAGAGGGAACCTAGTGGTAAGACACTCCGTTCCGCACTTTCTGTCGAATTCTGGAGGCATCGCGTGCTGAGTGGCTAAACTCAACGCCGCGCTTTGCCTCGACACAAGTCGAGCGAAGAAATGGAAATATAATTTTAAATAAATATTTCATCTCCTCGAGTGGGGATCGAACCCACAGCCAGTCGATTTTACAGTCACACTTTGCGGCCAAATACACAAATATCATCAATATTTTTATTACATAATCAACATTCTGTCAAATATAAAACAATATTATTATAACATGAAATTATAAGCAACACTTCGTTCCCACGATGATGACCGTATGAAGCATACAAAGGAAACTCCGGATCGAAAGGTCCACCGTACAACTACAGGGTACACTCAGGGCGGCGAGAGTAAGTAGAATTAGGTTGGGTGTAAATCGTCGGTGAACTAGGTACAAGTGATAGCGGAACAAAGCTCTGTCCAAACACACGTAAGCGCAAGTTCAACATTCGACCTGAAACTACACTGCACACGTGTTAAATCTGCACTCGAAACATTTAAACTTCTTTAAATATTAACTTTTAATATATTAGATGGAGTTTGCTTGGAATATATTGTGTATAGAACTATTTTGCACTTTGTATTTGACTAGTAGCCCGCAACTAGGTTTGCGTGGAATTTATGAGTATTTCTGTATTGCTTGCAATTTTACATGTTATCATGGAAATTGACATGGCTTTGCGTAACTGGTAGAATTTAACGCCGCGCTTTATATATAACCGTGTGAAAAGCTTCCAGCACACCACGACTGCTTTAATTTTTAAGAAAACTGCCGAATTACTATTATGAACTTTTCTTTAACCGTCATTTTTTATTTCTTATATTTTTGTTGGACTTATGTGGTCCTTTTTTAGATGTTTCAGATCTTTATTGTTTTTGTCAATGAGAAATGCCTGTCACACAAAATATTTTTTCTAAGGCGACATTTCATTATTTTTTATTGTTTATCGGAACTATTGTCAGTCTTCATCGGATGGTCCAGATCTTGAATTTTTTATAATTCAATGAATTTTTCAAGTATGGTCTTATTATATTTTATAATTTAGCTGCGCTACTTTAATTTACATAAGGGTGCCAGTTTTCAAGATCAATATAGCCTAGATCGTTCCCAGACTATTGCTGTAAACCTAAATAAAAATCAGTCAAATCCGTCCCGCGGTTCCGAATATATGGCGCATACAGGCATTCTATGAAAAAAATTAATAAATCATAGATTTTTAACATTTTAAAAGGATTATTCCACACTTAGGAGAGAAAAATACTTATTTAGAATTATTTTTTATTATTAATTTCTGAAATATGAGGGCGTAGCATGTGAATGTAAACGTGACTGGTTGTGGGTTCGATTCCAATTCGAAGAAATTAAATTGAATACTTTCATTTCTTCGCTGAGTCGAGGCAAATGGTGGCGTTGAGTTCTGCCACTCAACACGCAAAGCCTCTGGAGTTCGCCGGAAAATGGAGAGCGGAGAGTAACCTAACACAAAGCTTTCTCTGCTACATGCGAGATATAACATGAAGCTGAACAAAAATATATTAAGCGTACACAGCATCTATACAAATGTATTTTATTAAATAAAGACTTATAACTACTTGTATACTATACGACATTGTGACCGGATGTGTTTCAAAAGACCGATACAACATCTAAACCGTAAATACGGCAAATATTTTACCGTTTGTACGCAAAATGTATTTACCCTCAATAGGCATCTGTCGCATTGTGAAGAAATTCTTGCACTTTTTTGTAACCAAAGGCTTTTTCAAACAATAAAAAGGAAAAGGCATACTAATAAAATAATATATGGACCAAAAGTCTGAAATAAAATTTATTATTGTTATTAAAATTATGTACAGTTAAAGGCCTTTTTTTACAACTCAAATATATTACGTTATATAATATATGTTAAACTGGTACGTTTTATAAATTTCCTATAAAATTACTAGCAAAATGACTAGATGTGTTTTCACCAGAAGCGAAGACCTTTGGTATTACCAAAGGTATACCCAATATCGGATCATTCACGATTGTTACTTAAAATTTGTATGACAATAAATTTGAATTTTATTATATATTAATAAATTAAAACCTTTAAGTATTTAATATATATTAGTCTTAGTTATATTAGTAGTATATCTGTGCTATAGGAGCCAATGCTGTGCCTTCATTACGCCGAATACATATTTGCAAAGTGATCTCGTGAATCTGAATTTATTATTATATCACTTTAAATTAATATGAAAAGAATAGAATAACGTGTAAAGTCCACTTCATTCTTCACTAAATGGAAAAAATTTACACCGCGTTTTGACTGCTGCAAGAAATAAAATACCTTTTTTTATCAAATGGAGCCTGGTGTTATGACACTTCGTTCCCCATTGTCCTCCGATTTTTTGAGTGGCAGAACTCAATGCCGCGCTTTGCCATGTTACTATAGAGAGGAAAAGAAAATACTGAATAATTAATTCCCTCGAATGGGAATCGAACCCACAACCGTTGTACTTACAGTCACAGTGCTAGTGCTGTTGTGGCAGGGCCTCGTAAAAATTAAGGACCTATTTACAAATATACAGCATTTTTTAAGTCTAATTTAATCTGTCGTAATGCAATTGTGCAACAACGGCGTGTATTATAATAAAAATAATACGTAAAAACAATTTTAAAAACTAGCTGAATCCCAGCCCCTGGCGCAGTATCTCCTTATCTTTGCAAGGGTCCCGCGGGTACTCACTTCTTATCTACACAACCAATTGTTTGGTTAGGTAATAGAATACGATGTACTTAACAGACCCGTCGCGGACATTATACGGATACACTCTGGACCCGTTAATTGACTATTTTAACGGATTAAATTAATTCTGACAAACACTAAACTGCAAGCTCTATTGAATTTAAGTTATAGTGTTTGATAGCGTGATCGGTGTATTTAACGATATCGATACGATGTGATGTGAAGCGTTCAATTTATATTTGTTCTATAAAATAAGCTAGTGTTTTTATGAAACTATGAATTTACTATAGGTTCGAATTCTTTTCATATTTGAAGGAAGGTTGTAAGAAATATTTATATTAGTTTCAATTTGTGTTAATATTGTCTTCATTCACAGCGTCTTTACATTATTGTTTTTTTTACTTGTTTTTTTAAGTGAAAAAATATATTTTAACATTATAAAACGGCATAAACTTTATATAACTTATTTTTGATACGAATTAAATTTTAACGAATATTTACAACCTGCCTCAGTATAAACCAGTGAAGTTGACAATAGGTGCGGGGCACTATAAAAAATTAATGTGTATCTCGTTTTACGAGCGTTGGGAGCGCCGAACACCTGTCCGCGATGTGGACAATGCCAGCGAACAAACTGTTCCAAATTCACAACAATATTGTTTAAAATTAGTATAAATATTAATATTAAAATTGAAACGGTGGTAAGCTTTGACAGCTCCTGCATGTCCAACTCAGAAGTTGTCAGATCAAAATAAAATAATGGAGGAACTATTCTATTTTCATCAGCAATACGCAGTGAAACTCGATTGCATTGTAGAGGCGCACCACACACGTACAGACAGCTCCACGCCGCTATCCCTGTGTTCCTTTGCCACTGATCAAATAAAACGCCATTGTGCATTACGTACAAACATCCTCATACAACGTCCCATGTGAAAAGACTAAAGCTACTTCGGTCTGTGTCTGTGAAATATATATATATATATATATATATATATATATATATATATATATATATATATATATATATATATATATATATATATATATATATATATATATATATATATATATATATATATATATATTTTTTTTATATATATA